>JAXQQM020082854.1:0-18600 GCA_034641835.2 Pinus albicaulis | reverse complement strand
GTCGTGCTTCCGCTGCCATAGCCAAGGCTATAGTCTGGACACGTCCCTGAACAGTTGTGTGGACACGTCTTCCAGCCGACCCCTTCTTCACACACATTTTTGCACTTTGGATCTGCACACTGTACAGGCAAAACAGACGATGAATTGCTGGGAAGAAAAACAGTGCTGTATCCAGGGCAGCCTATACATGTATAATTTGGGGTGCAGGATGCCCACACCACATTACTGCCCGTGTCCATGAGCACCATTAAATCTTGCGAAGGAGTGCCCACCGATAATTTGATGTAATACTCGATGAAGTTGCTGCCGGGAAAATACAGAGGTTCCTTCACTCTCATCCCTTGTGTCATGGATTTTCTCTTGTGAAGGGTCATGGACATTCCATTGCACAACAATATTGTAGCACAGAGTTGCAGTGAGAGGATGCTCAAGAACATCAGATTGAACTTGGAGGCCACCATGTTAACAATTCTGCAAATAAGCTAATACTGAATAATGTAAGTATATTGGGTATTAATAAGCAACACTTAACTAACTAAGCCAAAGGAGAGCATTATGCCGGCGTGGTGAAAGCTAGAGGCCCCGAATGACGATGGCAGCAAGAGGCAGGAGGGATCATAGTCTTTGTCAAATAAGTTATATTTAATAAATAACAGGCCATTGTGATTGCTTCCCCGAATGACGATGGCAGCAAGAGGCAGGAGGGATCAGAGTCTTTGTCAAAGAAGTTATATTTAATAAATAACCCTCCATTGTGATTGCTTCTGTTGTCAGTTTGTTGTTTTCGCTTGGAAAACGCCATATTAACAAAGTCAATATTAACATTTTCAATCCATGAAAGCATAGTCAAATATTAACATTTTTGTATGACCTTTGGACGCCGGGACTATGAGAAAGTGAGACGCCCCGCAACTACCAATCAAATTAAGTTGAAGTGTTTCATGGCAACATAGCGTAAGCGAGAAGCCCCGAATGACGACGGCAGCAAGAGGCACGAGGGACTATGAGAAAGTGAGACGCACCGAATGACGATGGCAGCAAGAGGAATGAGGGAATACGATCTCCATCGCGAATTCTGTGGAGTGGAGGACGTGGAATCGGTACATGCGTGGAATTTGACGTTTTGCTTATTTTTTAAACGTATTTAATTTGGAAAGAAAACTCTTAAACATCAAAGGTGAAAGGTAAAAGTATTTTGACATAGTAAATTGAAAGTTCAAATATTTATGTTGACTATTGTAAATTCTAGTGAGCTCTCTAGATAGATATTAAGTTTTGACCATCTCTTTGTTATTTTAATTTATTTATTTATTTATTTTTTAAGATTGGAGTATTGATATTCTCTAGTTTGATATACATTTCATAAATTAATGAGTTATGAAATTTTTGTGGTTGTTTTGGTTTTGGGTTTTGGATATCTCATTTTGAACTTATTCTCACTATTACACTAAGGGCATTTTAAGTCATTTTTTTAAGACAAAAGAAATCTTTTGTTTTAAAAAGTCACTTTTTATTTTAGTTATTTTATATCAAAATTTAATATCAATTGAATTGTCTTAAATATAAAATTTAAGACAAAAATAGTGTGAGACAAAAATAATTTGAGACAAAACTTTATATTTAAGACAAAAACAACTTGAGACAAAAATATTTAAGACAAAAAAAAAATTTAAGACAAAATTTTATATTTAGGACAAAACCATTTTGAGAGAAAAATATTGAACTAGACTAATGAACTAGACTAATGAATTCGAAATCCTAGTGCAAAAATTGAACTAGACTAATGAATTTTACACTAGAAAAAAGAACTATCTAAGCATCTATGGACTTGGGCCACTTACTTGGGCTAATTATCTAGGTGTTTTGGTACCTAAATTTGCAAAGCATAAATTATTTCGGAATGCAAGTTAATTTTACTCCTACTTAAGCTATGTGTTAACTTTGTAAAATCAACTTGAAATAAAACCAACACCTAAACTACTAAAAGCAGCTAAGAGTGAGCTTTAGCAAGTTGCGGGGCACCAAAACCAGTGTTGGAAGATGTATTATGGGCTTCCAGTCTCCTTTACAAGAAATAAAATATGGAAATAGTGGAGAAAATTCCACTTCTGGTTTCCGTGCGCAAAAGGCTGAAACAGGCGCGATTTCTGCGCGCAGGTCACCTCTAAGCACATGCACTAAGGCGAGTCTATCTGGAAGAAAGGCGCACTAATTCCTGAAATGTAAATTTTGGGAGCTCTTTAGCTTCAGCCTGTCACTTAGGATGAACCAGGAATTGAAGGAGAGAAAGGGGACAACTCCATCCCAACTCCACAACACAGATGGAGGTCTCTACAAAAAGGCACAACCACATAAACTTGGAAATAAAAGTTAGTGGAGTCGCCAATCCTGTGTTAGTGTGTATGGCACACGAATATACCAAATCACACTTGCTTAAGAGCGGTGGTTTTTATCTCTTAAGTTATTGGTCACATGCATAAAATAGATGGATTCAAGCAATTTAGTGGAACATACTGAAACATAAACATACTAGATAGAGAAATAGCATGCATTTTCAAACATAAAAACTAAACTAAAACTAAAACAAATAAAACAAAAGCTCTAAAAAGAGTCAAACAACATCAATAATCCACTTATGTCTCCTCTTATTGAGTGTTGGTAGGAAATGAGGATGAAACTTTAACCCACTTTCCAAGGGGACCTTGGAACTATGGAGCTCCAAGTCCCGATGCAAGGATGTCTTTACTTCTGACTGCCTTGGTGCAAATTCTCTCTCTCTCTCTACTATGGTGGATTGAAGTTGTTAGATGGCCGACAACTGAATCCCTTATATCTCTACTCTGTATCAGACACTGTTGGTATTGCTTGGGGAAATTTTGGCCAGCATGACAATGTGCTCTCCTATTGTTCATCTCTTGGTGGCCTTTTGTAGGAGAATTAAAATCCTCCTTCCCTCTCTTGGTACATTTTGGATGGTGACCCAAGAGAGGAGGGTGATTCCATTGTGTGCCACATTTATTCCATTTTGTGCTCCTTTGAGGTACTAAGGAGGCTTGGAAAGCTTTCCTTAGGTAGCCTTCAGTGTGGAATCAATGTCTTGGAGTGTACCTTGTGGTCTCAGAAAATGACTCCCGCGACACTCAGGACCACACAGCTTTTGGAGGAAAATCCACGCAAAGGCGCGCTTATCAAAGAATTTTGCGCGCAAAGGCACATTTGACTGGTTCTTTCCATGCGCAATTTGATTTTTTCCTTTAGACCTTAGATATTTTTTAAATACTTCAGAACCGCTAATGTCTCTCAGCCCTATAAATCCTTCTTCCTAACATTAAATAATGTCATCTTTGCTTGTCCGATTTTCCTGTGATAACATCCACAAAGTGAAAAAATCCACGATATATAGAGTGAGACCTTCATACAATGGTTTTTCGCCTAGGCCAGCCTTAAATTCCTACCTAAGATACCTATTTATGATCTGAAAATGAATGCTAGTTTTTGATGTGCTAGTTTCATATCATATATAAACTTTTCTTTTCTTTTTTTTACTTATCCTTCATAGGTTTGTTTATGGGCATGTGATTTTCAAACAATGTACTTGGTGAAATTATGAGTTTTTCATAAGCTTAGAAAAAATAATTTTAAATGACAGAATAGAAACAATATAAAACACCAAAAACACACATAACAGAGCTTAACACAGAGAATTTTGATAAAGGATTTCACCCCTCCTGGGCTACATCCTTGGCACAACTTCATATTATGGGGCTTTGTATTAGCTTCAAGTGTTCTCAAATTGTTGTTTCAAGCTTTAGAACCTCTTAGAACATGTTCCAATGAGTTTAAAACATCATAATATTCCAAAAATGACTATTTGTTTTCTGAATTTGGACTCGGGATGCTTTGGCAATGACCCCAACACCTAGTGGCCCTAGCCTTCAAAAATATTCAAATGCACTAAAACACATGTGGATGACCTTTTCTGCCTTTGAAACCTACTTCATTGAGTTCCCAGCATGCCAATTACCCTATAATTCCTCTTTATGAGCTCAGTTTGGGTGAAATTTGAGTGAGTTATGACCTAAATTGATTGTTCCCCAATTTCTCCTCTAAAACTGGAGGAACTGCCAATTATAATTCTAAAATTATAATTTCTGCCAGAAATGGTGCACTCTCCTAAAATCTCGCCAATGCAATCTGCAGGTTTAATTGGCATTACACAAGCTTAACAATGGATAAGTGAGGTTTAAAGGTTAAGTGCATTTTTAGCGCTTTTGGTGGTTTTACGTGGTTAAACCACATTTAAATAATTAATTGCAATTACATTCCCACCGGTTCATTTGGATTAGCACTTGGTTTCATAACTTTAGCAATATGGGGAGGGAGCTGGCCCACGAGGCTGGCCCTATCCAATCCCCAACTATCGAACACATATACTTCACATATAATTGGCGAACATAGAGGTTAAGATCTGTTGAGTAGAAGAGTTGGTATTGCATGTGGCTAGCGGGTGGTAGGTCGTGGGTTAGACCCCCACTCCGCCATAATATTTTGCAGAGAATTATAATAAGACTCCCCCACCAGACTTCGAGATTGTCTCCATATTGGTTAGATAAGAGCTCCAAATCTAGTTGAACTCCACCATAGTGGATTTAAAAACTTTATATATATATATATATATATATATATATATATATATATATATATATATATATATATATATATTGTTACACTGAAAATTGTCATCCTGACATTCTACTATATGTATGAGCTCATTATTACTCATACTTCTCCCTTTGCAAGTCTAACATATCAATTCCTCATGTCAAGCCTTGAAAATCAGAGAAAAGTTCCTAAAAATATCCTAAACTTTGGTGTCGTACTTTCTCTTTATCTTTCTTGCGGTCCCACACCTAATGTTCAGCTATCTTGCGTACCTGAACGCACTTTATCTATGTTATAGGTGCGGGCCCATGTAAGATAAAAAAGGTGCAAGTAAATTCCAAAAATCTCAATAAAAGTAAATTCTAGAAGCCTCTAGAAAGAATCTTCGGTGGCAGAACCGCTCTTTTGAGGTGCATGTATCCCTTACCTTATGGAGCTAACCCCTTGATGTGAGGAGCTTATCCCTTTGAAGGAGGATTCTATCCCTTCATAGTTGGAATAGAAAACCTCCTCTTTTCCACTATAAAAAGAGGCATTGGGTAGCCTCAAGGGGAGTTCAAGCTTTAGAATATTTGAGGTTAAGTGCTGTTAAGATTCAGACTCAGTTAACTAAGACTTTTGTGAGGAGAGATTACATACCTCTATTTGTCTTGGTTGGAGGAGTTCAGAGCTTATCAAAGTAGAGGAGACCCCTGCTTCGGACCCCGGGAAGGCCTGTGCAACATCAAGGCTCAGGTTGTAAGGTTTTCCTTGTTTTGAAATTAATACAAATATACTCACTTTTCTCAATAAGCTTTCAGTTAATGGTTTATTTCATAGATTCCTTGATCACTATGATAAGCGTGGTTTATGATGATTTCTATATAGGTGCTATGTAATATTTTGCTTGTTTGTGATTGCAGGTTTACGAGGAAAACTCCTTCAAGTGCATAAGGGACAATAACGACTTCAAACAAGCACTGGACATACGGAAAGTCTTTTACACATCTATAGAGCTTTTTGTAAATCATATATGCTTAGAGAAAGATTAGTTTATTTGGCTGTTTGTTGCTAGATACTTTTAGTACTAGGGAGATCGGTCTTGTCCGCAAGACGGATTAATCCACACAACAAGCAGCAAAAGGAGTAAAGAAAGAATGAGACCCAAAAGATATTTTGGTTATGCAACATACATGACCAAACTCATTGAGGTAGAACCTACCTCTAGTGAAAAGGAAGTGAACATAAAGTATGCAGGAATGAAATCTTAAAAGAATACTGATCAATAATGAAGAATGATGTTTAGGAAATTGTTCCTAGACCAAAGGATAAATCAGTTGTGACTTCCAAGTGGATGTACAAAATCAAGCATGCAACTGGGATGAGTATTGACAAATAAAAGGCAAGATTTGTGGCTGGAGGATTCTCTCAATAAGAAGGAATTGATTATGATGAAACTTTTTTCTCCTACAGACAAGTGCACAACAATTATATCTCTCATCTCTATTGCAGCTTCTATGGGATGGAATATACATCAAATGGACATAAAGCCAAATTTTATAAATGGCACAATTGGTGAAGAAGTCTACATTGAGAAACCTCAAGTATTTGAAGTTCATGGAAATGAAACTAATGTTTGCAGGTTAAAGAAGGCTCCATATGGCTTAAAACAAGCCCCTAGATGATGGTATGTTTCAAAAAATGTTTATCTAATAAGACTTGGTTTCATCAAAAGTGTTGCATATCTAAACCTTTACATCAAGGTCGTAAAGAATGAGCTTGCGATCATGTTCATCATTGTAAGAAGGAACTAAAAGTTGAATTTGAAATAAAATATCTTGGACTAATGCATTGTTACCTAGGACTTGAAGTTTGGTAGAAACCTAGCGAAATTTATCTTGGTCAAGAAAAATATGTGATTAATATTATGTAGAAATTTGGGATGATGGATAGTAAATCCATGTCAACACCTATGATCACCAATTTGAAGAAGTTGAGGAGTTAACATGCAATTTGTGTTGATCCGTCATCTTATAGAAAGTTAATTGGTTCTCTGATGTATCTTGTGAACACTCGCCCAGATATACATTTTGCAGTAATACCCTTAGCCAGTTTTAGATGGAACCTAGACATGATCATTGGATAGTAGAATAACATTTCTTAAGATATATTTATTGTACCATACATCATTATTTGAGATACGTTGTAGGAAAATATATTTATTTATTGTGCTACATTGATTCTAATTGGGCAGGAAATGATAATAATGGAAAAAACACTACAAGTGGTTGTTTTTGTTTGAGATCGACTATTCTTTCATGGATGAGTGGAAAACAAGACTTAGGTGCATTAAGTATTTGAAGTTGAATATATATGGAAACCAATGAAGTTGGTTGTGAAGCAGTTTGGCTTTGTAAGTTTCTTATTGATTTGTTTGAAGGACCTTTGGATTTGACCATGATATGTTGTGACAATCAAAGTTTCATAAAGTTGTTAGAGAACCATGAATTCCATGTGAGGACAAAGCACATTAATATCAAATATCACTACATTCAAAACATGGTAAAACATTAATCCATGAAGTTACATATATCTCCACTGATGAATAGGTAGAAAATGTATTGACGAACTACCTTCCTAACAAGAAGCATGATTATTTTCAAGAAAAGCTTGGGCTTGTGTATATCTCCTCCCTAGTTGAGAGGGAGTGAGTATCTCCTTCCTAATTGAGAGGCAGTGAGGGTGGACATCATGTTCTCCATGTATCACATACTATGGAGAGGACTAACATATGTAAGCCTAATGCATGAACACTAGTAGGGGGAACGGTGGATTGGATAAGCCTCAAGGACATACATTCTTGAGTCATGTATTGTGGTTTAAAAGGATTAACATCCTAAGTTGGATACATTTACAAGGTAAAGAATAGTCTAAAGGATGTACTTTTCCTTGGATTAGGAAATGTTCCTGTGAGGTTATACCTTGGGAAAACCCACATGGGGTATGTGCCTTGAGAGGCAATGGTGTCCAAATTTATGCCTCTTAGAATTATGCCCTAATCTAGTGGAGAGTTAAAGTGTACTTGTCAAGGCCTTTGTATTTGACAATGTCGGCTATGATGATGTAAATAATAATTTATGCTTATCAATATGGTGTAGAAATCTAACAACGGTATTCAAAATGATATTATAATATACTAAAACAAGTTATTAATCCTTCTACAATTTGTAGAAACAAAACACGATCGCACAATAGCATAACAAGTAAGAGAAAGAGATAATCAATTGCAGAACACAAGATGTATTTGGGGAAATAAAACTACCTAAAACCTTGCTATTTTTATATTGTATAAAGTCAAGATCATGAAACAATACAACACTTTCTCTCTTAGAGAACTTATTGTACTTTGTCAACTGTCTCACTTTGATCTAGGAAAAATCAACCAGTTATTAGCCTCTGCTCAGCCTGCCTTTCTCATGCACTCCTAGAGAAATTAAATCCCTATTAAATAGGAAAATACTTCTAATTGATTGCGTAATGCTTCCTTGGCCTCCACATGACTCTATAACTTACCTATACAATTTTCTAATCATACAACTGATAGTTATCATCCCTTTAACCTCAGTCTTAGATGGGCCTTCCTTAGAACTGACATGCAAAAATTATTTATAGTGAATTTTCAGTTAACTGGTTTATCACTACTTTTGAATTAAATCATATTTAATTCACTTGACCTCTCACTAGCTCATCTCTAAGTTAGAAATAGTCAAACTTATTTTAACTCCATTTCTTTAGTTAACTAATTAGAACTCACAAATAACTCTAACTAGAATCCGTTAAATCATGGGATAACTCTACATGCCTACTCTCTGACCCTCAACTCAAATTTCCTAAGCTAACTCAGTCATTTTGACTTAGTTAACTAATAAAAGTTTTCATGAGATGAAATTACAATTTCTCTTCCAATTTAATTAAGGGAAAATTAAATTAGAAGCCCCTTTGGGGTTCCATTTCAACATATGGATCCTTTCTTATATGAATATTTCAACTTGAGAATATCATGTTGTGTCATTATGAATACCTCCCTAATTAAGAGGGAGTATTGAAATTGTATATAGTGTCGGTCTTCATAACATAATGTAACTTCATCAATAATATATTTATCATATTCATTATTATTATTATTCTATTTTATTTCAAAGCATGTTCTTCATACTTATAGAGTCAAAAGAGTAAAAAATAATGTATTATGAGTCAAAAAATAAATGTAAAGTCAAGTCCCATTTGGATTTTTTGTAAGAAAATATTTTGAATTTTATTTTTGAGTCAAAAATCAACACAAAGGCTAAGTTGGCCCTCCTTGGACAAGTCTACCTATGTGGAACCCATTCAGCTCTATTGGATAGCTATATATACAATTCAAATTGACCTCTTGGAAGGTCATTCATTCATCATCATAACATCATCATTTTTGCACCTAATCAAGAAAAATATATGGTTGATGTCAAAGAAGAGAGAAGGAATTCAAATAAGAGAGAGAAATCATTTTTTTTGCCCTAGTTCTACTCACACATGCAAATTTCTATATGGTTCTCTAAGGTCATTACAAGGCTGAAATTCAGCCTCTACTGCATGGCCAAAATTTTATTTGATTTTACCCGTGTTGACTTTGACTTAATTGGAGGTGACTTGGAGGAGGGTTGACTTGGAATATTTTTGGTTGTTTTGGTCTTGGGTCTTGGATATCTCATTTTGATCTTATTCTATAAGAGAAGGATTATTGGGTTTTCCCCCTTGTGGGCTTTTTCCTTGGCTTGGAGCTTAATTTTTTGTATCTTTGTGATCTTTATGCTTTGATCATTTGTATAATTTCTTGATGAAGAGAACTTAAAAGTAATAGGAATATAGCTAACATTCACAAATAATTATCAAGAAATAGAATCAAGCATTAAACTATCTAGCACTTGGTTTCTCTCAACATCCATCCATATATCCCTTGAATAGTCTCTATTTACAAGACGACACCATATCCATAAAGTAATTGGAGTAGCTCAAGAGGGTCTTCACTCCATCCATATATGCAAGAAAAAAGATATCACCTTTGAATTGGACTTATCCAAGGCAATTGGTAGGGTAGGTTTGGTCTACCTTAGAA
The DNA here is from genome assembly GCA_034641835.2 of Pinus albicaulis. Taxonomy (NCBI): domain Eukaryota; kingdom Viridiplantae; phylum Streptophyta; class Pinopsida; order Pinales; family Pinaceae; genus Pinus; species Pinus albicaulis. Next base: position 8,804 of record JAXQQM020082854.1, on the reverse strand, counting down.
TACTTTTCATACACATGGGGTACAACCATTCCTTTGAATTTTCAGTTATCTATTGTATATGATCAACATATTTTGATTTATTTATAAACAAATCATCCACCTTCTTATTCAAAGTGGAAGAGGACTTAGGTATGAATACCCTCTCTCCCCACTTATCTTCTTTCCAGTCGTAAAATATCTTAGCAAGCTAAGAAAATATGCAATTTATAGTGGAAAAATTGAAGGCACAATAATCAACCCCATTGTTTCCATCTCACATATTTTGTTTATAGATAGAATGGACATTTTTTGTGAAGGGGATATCCAATAAATAGAATAGTTGGAGGATCTACTATCAACATTTTTCAAATCCACAAGGATTTTAATAAGGACAAGTCCTCTCTCTTCACCTAGGGGATAATGGAATAGGGAAAAACCAACATTCCATAAATATCTTGGATCTTCAAGAAGATAATTTAGGCTTAACTTTTAAATATTGGGGATTCACCCTAAAATAAAATGGTTACCAATAAAGTGACTATTTTTTTATCCTAAATAACTTTTAAAAAAAATATAAATATATGGTGCAATATGTGGATTTCTAGAGCTAGCAAGCTAGTTCTAATAAAGGAATTATTAGAGTCTATGCCCATGAAGAGGATCACTTTATCTTGGGTCCCCAAGGGAATCCTAAGAAAAATCAAGAACCAATTTCCTCTAGTCAGTGTCAGATGATAAAATATCTCTAGTGCTAAAAACTTAGAGGAGGTAGCAGCTCCCAAATGTCTTGGGGTTTAAGGACTAAAAAGCAACTTTATTTTCTCAAAAGAACGCTATAAAATAATTTTTAAGGGTTGACAGAAGGAACTAGCCATTGGACACAATTTCATTAGGAAAAATATCCTTAATATTCCTTACTGGATTGGATAAGAAAAAATAACAAGAAATTACATACTAGATAGATCATATGGAAAGCAATCTTAAAATCTTTTAATATCATAAGTAACTATTTTATTTGGTGAATTAGAAATGGGACCCAAATTCTTCTAGAAAATGATCCTTGGATAAGAAAAAATAATAACCACTTACTCCTTGATCCTATGATTCAAGATTTAGATAGAGGATGTTTTTACTTCCTAAACCAAATATATACAAGGGATTATGTCATGAGACGCTCCTGCTAGATGACTTGTAAAAAGGTTGGAATTCGATTTGACTATGCACCTTTGTGGAACCACTCTTCAAACTTTCTCTAAAACACTTTCATCCATATAACTAGGAATATCAAGTAATTTGGTCGCTTAACCCCAATGGTGGGTATGTTCTAAATCAAAGATACATTTCCATGACACATGAAATTAGAGTAGATCCTCCTCCTTGGTGGGGGGGAATAGGTCTAGAAGCTAAAGTTATGAGTCAAAGCTATGTTTTTCATGTGGCTTCAACTACACAACAAAGTGTCCACTTGGAATAAAATATAATGTAGAAATTTCTACATGACAAGAAGATGTAGCCTATATAAATATGATAATAAACCAACCAACACCCCATCACTGAATGTTTCTTCTCTATGGTTTTTTGGACTGAATTCCAAAGGTTTACAGGGAAATCATGCATCTTGGGTGGGGGTCCTTTAAAAATAGCTCTTAAACTTTGAATTAACCATTAGAATACAAAAAACTAGAAAGCACTCCACTTGATTGTAGCTCAGGGAATTTGGATTGAATGCAATCATTCCCCTTTTGAGGACTAAGATTCCTCTTCCATGCATTGTGCCCTATAAAATTTGTCCATTTTGTTAACCTATCCTCAAAGCATTCATTCTAATACTTAGACTCCTTGCTAAGAACCTATTATACAAAATGACACGAAGAAACAATTATACAAAACGACATACTCATAACGTTTATTTAAAGGCTGATTTGGGCAATGACACAAATAACTTTTGTGAACTCGTGACTCTAAAACTAGTCTTAATGCTAACTAAGGAAAATTTGATTTCCCAAATCCAAATGTATGGAGGCTTTATGCTTGTGATTCAATGGATGAAAGGAGAATTTAGTTTGTGCAAATTTTCATTGCAACCCTTTTTCATGTCATTCTGTCGTTGAAATTGTCATTCTCTCACATTTATTTCTCACATGTTTATAAGGATGTAAACTATGAATAAAACCAACTATTTAAGAATGGAGTGGCATTGAAAAATGGGATTTGGAATATCGTTAACAAAAAAATAGACAATCCTTTGCATATGTTCATGTTCCTTAGTTCTCAAATTCTTTTTTTTAGTTTAGATAATTTTGAATGATGTCTCTTCATCTAAATCTATGTAACGTCCGCATTTTAAATTTCCTTTATAGTACAATCAGGATGGATTTTCAAGGTATGTGATGGCTGGGCCATAAGAGTAGGATTAAATCATCAAAGGTCCCGAAGGGTTTCTAAGGGGTTTTATGGGATCCTATGACTTTTTCTTGCGTGTTCCATCATTTGGGTTAGATCTACACAGTTTTCTTTCAGTTATGTTGCATTCTAATAATTCTCGTAAAATAGGGTCATTATTGAGCCTAACTTAATTAATTACACTTCAGGTGGCATTTCAGGGGGAATATTTGATGGAACACCTTAGTGTAATAGCTAATTGGAAACAGGACGAGAAGATCTACAAGATGGGATGATGGGAAGTGATTTCCAAAGGTCAAAGAAAGTATAGTGGGAAATTACTAATTTTCCAGATTAAAAGTGACTTTAATTAGTCGCTTAATTAAATAAAAGAAGGGGAAAATGAATAATTGAAGGGAAAATTCCAAAAGTGACTTAAGTAAAATAAAATTAAATTAAAAGGTTACTTAAATTAAGTCAAGGGAGATATTTTAGAATAATATTAAAATAATCAAAATAAAATATTTCTAGAAGATTGGAGACCTATCTATTGATCTTTAAAATGAAGGAGGGAATCAATTGGGACATCTTGGATTTGAGTATTTGTCTTTGGTGAGACTTGGAGAACCTAATTCTCAACTTCAGTGAGCCCCAAGATGAAAACCCGTGGGTGTTTTGGTGAAAGTGGACAGAAACCCACCTCATTCATTAGTGAACTCATTCATTCAAGGAAGCCCTTTGTTGAAGTTTGCAACAAGAAACAATGAAAGAGGCATCTTGAAACATCATCCTTGATCCTAGTTGGAAAATAATCACCTAAACTAGGTGGGGCCCACGGAGGCTATTTTTAGGTGTATGTCTATTTTTAGACATGGTGAGCATATTCTATATCCAGCAGGAGGCTATTTGTAGATGGTTGGTCAAATGTGAAAAATAGATGAGATTCTATTTTGAGAAGATTGGGCAAAGTCTATTTATAGATCGTCGATCTAAGAATAGATGCACATCGATTATTATTAGCCCTTAATAATAATCAAACTCTAAACAACAATTTATTCTCTTAGAGCACTTAATTTCAGTATACAGAAGTGGGTGGAAGGAATTAAACAATTGCTAAGGGTTTACTGGAGTTCATGCATGGAGGACTCAGTTAGAACTGAAGTGGAAAAGTTATGACAGAGTTGGAAGAGTATTTCATGGAGTTGTATTTAGTTTAACTCAATTAGACTCAGTTGAGCTAGTTGTATCTAATCTAACTGAATGATACACTAGTGAGAGTGGAGTGAATTAATTATTTAATTAATTCACAAATAATAACTCATTAATCAACTGAACAATACAACAATTAACTACAGTGCATGTCAGATCCAGTGGAGACCTAGTGCAGAGATAGGGGAAAGGGTGAAACAAACTATCTGTTGTGACTATAGTGATGCATGGATTGCATCTACATATACATTGGAGTTTCCAATGATAATAATGCATTCAAGGAGAGTGGGATTGCATTGAATTGGTCTTTGTAATTAGCTTGGATTGCGCAGTGGCGGCAGGCTAGCAGGAGGGCGGAGATTGGTGCATGGATTTGCAGATTTCTTCTATGTTTGTGTGTGACGATTGTACTGTACTAAGAGCTTGATGTACTAAGATTTGTATGATATTGTTACATGATCTCTATGATACATAATATATGATAGTTGAGGTTTTTAGCTTCAGAATTTCCCGTTAAACAACTGTGTTATGTGTGTTTTTATTGCTTCATGTGTTTTGAAATTATTGATTAAATTTCCGCAAGTATTATAGTGGAAGGAAAGAAGATAAATATTGTTAGATCAGGAGAGTCCAGATATATACATGCATATTGTATATAATTTCTGCATCGTATCAGAGCTATGTTATAGATTTTCTACATGGAATGAGAGCAGGAATTTTTTGGGAGCGCGATTTTGCAGAGAATATCTGAAATTTTTGGTGAAATTTTTTCAGAAAAAAATACAATATTTGGATTCCTTGCGAAAAAATACCCAAATTGAAAAAAAAAATCGGTTGAATCGGAGCTCGGATGAGGGAGATATCGTCGATTTAAAATCATCTCTTTTGTTAGAAAATTTTGCGACGGTGGGACAATTACAATGTGCGCGAGCCAATAATCTACATGCACTGAGGTACAAGATGCATGCAAAGCTTTGAGGAGCAAATTAGAGGTTAGTGACTTGGTGGTTAAGAGGGAGCCTCTCAACATGCAGCCTGAGAAGCAGTCTCAGAAGGTTGTGGAGCAGCCACAACTGGAGATGCAAAAGAATCTTTATAGATTTGATGTAGATGGGATTTCTACGGAGCTTCCTACTGTTGGGAAGTGCAAGAAAGACATGAAATTGAAGCTTGAGAGGGAGCGGGATTTCCATGCAGGTAAGAGTGAACCTCGGGATGTGGAGCAGCCATAAGATGAGGATCATGGAATGGGAGCAACCACTCATGCAAAGAAATTTCATGCCAGATGTGCAGAGGGAGTGCATGCAGCTATACCACCAGGTGAGAGGTGGGGCGAAATGCATGGGTAATCCCAAGAGGATATTTCTGGGCATGATTCATGGAGGTGGTGTCGATCTCATGAATTGAACCTGGCTAGGAGAGCCCACAGAGCAGCAATAGCATGATCATTTGGATTGATGCAGGCAGATCAAAGTGACAGTGTCGGATACTAGAGCGTGGATCAGAGTTGACAACAAGTGCAGAGTGCATGGGTGTTGAGTTCAACAGCACAGTGGTTCCTGAAGACATGTGCAGTAGCTAAGCAAAAGTCGAAGACTTTGATGATAGATGCATTAGACTGATTAAGTTGTTTGGAGCCTTTCATTTTCGGAAGTGTTGCAGCAAGACTTGCAGGGCGAATGCATGGAGTTGCATGTCACATGTAAATACATTCCTTTCTTGCTGAAAGGGAGTGTTGAAGTTTGCAACAAGAAACAGTGAAGGAGGCATCCTGAAACATCATCCTTGATCCTAGTTGGAAAATAATCACCTAAACTAGGTGGGGCCCACACAAGCTATTTTTAGGTATTTCTAATTTTAGACATGGTGAGCATATTCTATATGTAGCAGGAGGCTATTTGTAGATGGTTGGTCAAATGTGAAAAATAGATGAGATTCTATTTTTAGAAGATTGGGCGAAGTCTATTTATAGATTGTTGATCTAAGAATAGATGCATGTCGATTATTATTAGCCCTTAATAATAATCAGACTCTAAGTAGTAACTTATTATTTTGGAGCACTTAATTGCAGTATATAGATTTGTCAAATTAGTGGGATGAAAGAATTACGCAATTCCTAAGGGTTTACTGGAGTTCATGCATGGAGGACTCAGTTAGAACTGAAGTGGCAAAGTTATGACAAAGTTGGAGGAGTAGTTCATGGAGTTGTATTCAGTTTAAATTATTTAGACTCAATTGAGCTAGTTGTATCTAATCTAACTGAATGATACACTAGTGAGAGTGGAGTGAATTAATTAGTTAATTAATTCACAAATAATACCTCATTAATCAACTGAACAATATAGCAGTTAACTACAGTGCATGTCAGATCCACTGGAGACCCAGTGCAGAGATAGGTGAAAGGGTGAGATAAACTATCTGTTGTGACTATAGTGATGCATGAATTGCATCTACATATACATTGGAGTTTCAAATGATAATAACGCATTCAAGGAGAGTGGGATTGCATCGAATTGGTCTTTGTAATCAGCTTCGATTGCGCAGTGGAGGCAGGAAAGCAGGAGGGCAAAGACTCGTGCATGGATTTGCAGATTTCTTCTATGTTAGTGTGTGACGATTGTATTTTACTGAGAGCTTGATGTACTAATCTTTATATGAGATTGTTACATGATCTCCATGATACATAATATATAATAGTTGGGGTTTTTAGCTTCAGGATTTCCCGTTAAAAAACTGTGTTACGTGTGTTTTTATTGCTTCATTTGGTTTGCAATTGTTGATTAAACTTCCGCAAGTATTATAGTGGAAGGATTATGTATTTAGCAAGATGATAAATATTTTTAGATTAGGAGAGTCCAGATATATACATACATATTGTATATAATTTCTACACCCTTATTGGTTGTTGTTCTATTTTGGGAGGTCAAATCCAATGTTGCAATGGACATATTCAATTGGAGGATCCCATCTTAGTTATCATCCAGATTATGGTTCAATATATGAAATTTATTTTTCTTAAGAAAAATCCCCGGAAATTATTAAAATTAATAATCAGGATATCATAATCTAGACTAAGTTCCTATGAGAATATCAACTGAACTTTTTCAATGTATAATCGAGTCTATATATTTTTTTGATAAGAACTATATATATTGTTTCAATAGTATAAAACCCAGTAAAGAATGGTTTGTAAAATAACTTTGGAATTATAAGTGATTGTTTTCTCAATAAAACTATATTTTTGTAAAAGTAAAATTTGAATACTCTCTACACATCTACCATTGTAGTTTTGTTTTTATAAATAAAATTTCTAAAAAAAGACTATAGAAAAATTATACATAACAATAATTATTTATACATAAAATGCATTAAAAATAAAATCTCAATTAATCTACAAAATACATATAGTTTTTTATGATTTTATAGAAATGCTAAATGTATTTATATACATCCCATCAAAATTATATATTTTATTATATTTATATTCTAACTATAAATTTATTTTATTTTAAATATTTGTTTATAATTAAACATAATAGTTAAATTTATATTAAATATTTTTTATAGTTAAACATAATAATTAAATACTTTTAATTATAAATTAGTAGAAATTCTTTCGGTAATAATCACATGCAAAAGAACGAGGTCGACGCGTTTCGAACCAACCAGTGTGGTTCATCATGATGAACCACAGCACAGTTTACCACAGTTCAGCAGCTTCATACATGTGATATTACTAATTTATATTATAGATCACAAAAGCTTAGATTCCAAAAATACTTTTAATTATGTAAAATAATTTTTATTATAAAATACATATTTATATAATAATATATTTATCTTTTCCTTAATTATAAAAAATATAAGAGAAAAGCCTTTACAAGAATTTTTACCAAATTTTGTTTGGTGATAACCCTACAAGTTCTTCAATACTCATTGAACAATATTTTTTATTTTCAATTTGACTGGAACTTTTGTATTTACAATAAAATTGAGTGCTAACCCTAAGTTTCTTCAATACTCGTTGAAAAAATATAACTTTTGTATTTACAATTGAAATGGAAAATATATAAAATAATAAATTGAGAAATGAAAAAAATATTTAAAATATATCTTTTTTTCTTTATAAAATAAAAAAGAAAAATTCAAAATTAGGCAATGAGTTTTATTAAGAAGGAATTCAAACCATAATCTCACAAATAATTCAAACAGTAACCTCACAAATAGAATAAAATGAAGTCCATACCTTCCTGATAAGTTTTGCAAATTAAATTATAAGACTTGAATTAAGAGAAAATACCTACATGGATAAGAGGAAATACAAAGAATATAGCTAGACTATATATGGAGCAGAGGGTCATCAATTGATTTCATGAAGTTCTAGAGGAAATACATAGACTATACCTAGAGAATATATATATATGGAGCAGAGGGTCATCAATGGATTTCATGAAATTCTAGCACGCTTGTTGAGTGAAGCCCAAATGATTCATCTCCGTGTCATACAATATATACAAATTTCTCTGCTGATAGTTTCCTAAAATAGCAGCAGGTCCATTAAAGTTATCGAAATTAAAAAATGCCAAACAGTAAGTATCTGAAGTCTGCGGTTTGAAACAATTGCCCTGAGGCAGTACCATGTCTAAACCATCACTGAAATGGAATGAAAACTCAGGGAATTGAATTCTGGCATTGGCCACACCAGACACATTGTAACATTGGCCTTCAACTTCAACTTGAGGATATCCAATTTGAGAAGCGAATTCAGCTGCAATCTGGTCATAGACTGATTGGGGAAGGAGAGTTAAAGTAGTGCCCGAATCTATGATGGTTCCACCGTTGCCTTTACTGTCAAATGTTGATACATTGGAGGGCAATGTCAAACATTTTCCACCAATAGTTACTCCTTCTAGACCAATGTAATATACTTCGTTATATCCGGCAAAAGATGAAGGTGATTGGAATTTATTTAGAAAAGAAGTGTAATTCAAACTCATATTCATGGGAACTGCCATGTCACCCAGCACTATCATGCTGCCATTGTTTTGATCGTTAAGGTAATACGCGAATTTATCGCCAATGATGGCACTTAGCTGGGAAGGTAAAGACAGATTTCCTTTGCCAAATTCTGCTATACCAGCAATCCCTTGCGAATTCACTGAGCACCCGAATCCGAAGTTAGTTATTTTTCCACTTTCGTTTGGCAAAATCAAGGTGTCAGTCAGTAGATGCCC
>JAXQQM020088546.1:0-32143 GCA_034641835.2 Pinus albicaulis | reverse complement strand
AGTTGAGGATAAAACACTAACAGATGCGCCTTCGTCTATAATGGTGTTGGGTACGACCAGACCAAAAGCCTGTACTGTGATCTCGAAAGGCACATAAGACGGAAGGCGGTATCCTGCGAGTCGACTCCAATCAAAGGAAGCGACCAAACTACTTGGAGGGGCCACCATCAATCCGAGATGGTCTTCCCCTGGTGTTACGGAAGAAGAAGGGGCATCCTCCACAACCTCCATCTCAAAGGTGGGAGGAGTATCCTCCGAGACCTCCATCACGGGAGGTGGAGGAGCAACTTCTTGAGATACGGGGACAGGAGAATCTTTCTCCAAATCTGAGGAATCTGAAGAAATAAGAAGAACATGGGGGATGTGAGGTCCACTCTCAACGGAAAAGACCTGGTGCACGCACAGCATTTGAGTTACTAACTCAGCATCCCACTGACCACTGGTTGGTCAGTGATGGCTCTCGAATTTGAATTTGTAAGGAGTGGGATTTAATTCTAGGATGATTCCCCGACCAATCGTAGGATCAACTGGTGGAGGAATCAAAGAAAGCCAATTATAACCAGTTGGAAGGCATGGTGTAGAACCGGTTAAGTTGTCCAAAACTCGCTTGGCTTCATCCATATACGGACAAAGGTGAATGGCATGGTGCCCCCCACACAACTTACAGGGATTGGTGAGCTTACCCTGCTTCTTAGGAGTCTTACCAGCACCAGCTGAAGACGTGCCCCCAACCTGATTCCCAGAAGCCAAAGGCAACGGTGGGCGACCGTTGGACCATACTTCGAGCACCTTGGGAATGCCAGGGTAGTCTCGAAGAAGATGGTCTCCCATGCACAATATGCAAGGGAACTTGACTTTCCGTGGAGGGTTGAAAGGTTTATCAAGAGGAGACTTCTTAGGCGCAATAGCCATAGAGATAGTCTCTCCTTTTTCGGACTTCTTCTTCTTTGTCTTCTTCTTCTTCTTCTTAGCCACCCGGTTACTCGAATCCAGACTTTCACCAGGCGAAGTAGAAGAGGAGGACGCAGAAACAGGCGAAGAAGGGGAGAGGTCCACCTTGGAATCAACATGATGTTGTTCAGGTGGAGGAACTGATTGAACAGTAGCTGAGACATTCGAGACCACAGAGGTTGAAAACAACCAAACAGGCAACCCAACAGTTAACCCAGGAAGGGACAACGTTGCCATGTAAGGAGCACCAACATTCCCAAAAGGAGGAAAATGACCAGGATTCCCATCAGAGGGGATTCCTTGGTTGGTAAACTCTGGAAAAGTTGCCATCAACAAATCAAAACTACACACGGGAAAAAAACCAAGGCACACAATCAAATGACCGACAAGAAAATTCTAACAGGGCGTGTGATCGCAGGTGATTTATTTTACCACATTGAAACTTTAGAAACTTCACCGTTTCATGTTTTAAGAGTCGAGAAACGGATGAAAGGTGACTCTATCTCTTTCAGTTTTGAAGCAAGCGTGAAAGGACAAGCGCTTGGTGATCCTTTCAAATTTAAGGAGTCAGAAAAGATCAAATGACTACTCAGGAATACTAGGCAAAGGGTGTACCAAATAACCGTGAACTGCAATATACACCTTGGTTTCAAAATGAAAGAGAAATCAACCAAGGACTTTCCATACGTGCAGACAATCTCCCCGAATGCTGTGTTCGATGTATCACAGGTAGAATCGGCTTCCTATGGATAAAGGATAGAAACCTAGTGGGGTCTCCCTTTATATACTTGACGGTACGGGGAGCACAAGTCCGTACTAGCGCTGTCTAAAGCCAAGAGGCGAACGACAACTACTAGGTTTTAAGACGCCGGAACACGTCTCTAGCCTAGACCTCTAAATGTGTTTCGTTAGATTTCAATGCTGCCTTAGTGTAAATTGAGTAGATTTTAAAGTTTATCTTCAATTACGTTTCAGTTTTCAGGCCCTAACGAATGTGATGTCTCAAAAATCTCCTAAATACAAAACTACATGCCACAGTATATCATTTCGTTCGATGAAAGCTAGCTACAGAAGAGTTAAGAGATTTTTACACAAACAAAATGATCAGAAGACAATCAGTGATATCTCTAATGCAGCTAATGAAACTAAAAACTTTTCTTTCAAAGTCACTAATTACTAATAACACCGAAAAGATTTTAATTTGCACTAATCAATCAAAAGCAAAAGAGATTTTTTGTATTTTCAATGTTTGAGAGCTAGATGCACTAAACAAACCGAAAACAAATGAGAAGCAATTTGAGAAATGATAATAAGAGAGCAAAAACAAGAAGATTTCACTCAATGGCACAAACAATCAGATCTCAAATTGACCAAAAGTCTCTCAAAACCAAGAAAAGTCCCAAAGACACTAATGAGCCGTGTAATCTAGGCCCAAAATGAAGCAAAGCGAAATTCGAATGAAAACGAAATCAGTCACTCAAAAAGCGCAGTAAAATGATAGACAACTGTCAAACGAATGCAAGGAAGCAATCCCAAAGTCGACTGAACGAACGAAAACCAAAAAACAATTCCCGAGGGAGGCTCGACTCACAAAAGCACCTAGATGCCCTAGGGCTCGAATGCAAAATCGAAAGAAATAGGCAAACAACCAAAGGATGGAGGTTACAATCAGTTGAGCTAGGCTCTAGTGCACTCAAACAACCGAAAAAACAAGATCAAAATCACAAGTTAGTCCCAGAAAGCGTAAAACACAGCAAACCCTAATAGCTCACAGGATTGGCGCAACTGTGAGCTTGAAATTAGCGCCAGAAAGGCAATGGCGCGGGTGATACACAAGCAACCTGCGCCAATAGGCGCGACTGTCACACTGAAAAGCGTGCCAGCCGAGTTTACTATGGGAAAATGAAAAACAAGCAATCTCAGACACAGACAAGTGATGACAAGGCTAAAACAAAGCCAAACAAATAGAAAAACAGTCCAAAGAGCTAACCAAGGAAGCAAGGCCAAGAAATTGACTGAAAAGAGAAGACAATACTCCAAGTTGTTTAGTCCGTAAACTAAACCGGAGATTGACTGAAGCAGCGTTGATCTACTCCGCTAATGCAGAGAAAAAGCGTTTCGAAGGCTATCTGGCTGGACTTTAGGCTCCGTCTATAGCTTACAAATCAAACAACAAGCTGATTCCCCAGCGGAGTCGCCAAATTGTTGAAGAGGTTAATCCCCTCTGCGGACAGAGGCGATCCCTACTAGCCCAGATCGGGTCTAGCAACAATCAAACACGCTACAGTGCAGGTTCCTAATTGCAAATAAACCGACTTGCGATGAAGGCTTACCTGGAATCCAACGCTGTCGTCTGTAGAAGAGGTAGTGCTCCCGTTCCTTCGCCCTGGCAGATCACAATCCTCACGATCTCCGTGATCGGACACCTACACATGCAAGAAACAACACAAACGCAAGCATAAAATCTAGTATATACAACTATATGTCAGTCGAAGAGGACATAACTCATGAACATGATCAAGAACAAGAGTGGAACCATAACCAATAGTCACTTAATATTAATGAGTCAAAAAGAAGAATACAACCAAAGCTTCGACGCCGAATTCTCCTTTGGCGGGTCGTCAGCAGAACATGTCTCGATAAAGCCTGTCAAGGATGGGACAAGCCTCTCTCTCCGGATACTTGGAAATAGTCTCCTTGCTTGGATTTGGCCTTAAGGGAATCAAGAAGGCTCTTGCAGCATAAGGATGTGAAAGCTCTTGGGAACTAGCTTGCAAAGGAAATGGGCAAGCTTTTATAGATGGAGGAAGGGGAGTTGGGATCCCTATAATCATGGGATTGGCCCTATCATCAAGGAAGCTTCCATGAGAGGTGGCAAACCACTTCCTCTCTATGGAAATCCGTAGCCAAACCTCCCAACTCAAGATAGATATCAGTCCAGGAATTTTTTAGGATGAAACTTCCGCCATTTATTTTTAAAAAACACTTCTTAAATTGGATGGTGCGAGTGCGACTCTGAGACAGAGCGCCAATTGGCGCACCCTCTTTGAAGGATTTCCCCCATTGGCGCGGGTACTGAACTGGCTTCCCGCGCCAATGAAAAAAGAGGTGTTTTTAGGGTTTTTCACAAGGAGATGTCTTTAGGGAAATGAAAGATCATCTTCAGAGGGATGTCATGAAAGTGTTTTCAAGTATTTTTTCTGCTCACAGGTCACGGAATGAGCCCTCCAATGTGCGGGAATGGGGATTGTCGGGACAATGAAAAATTGCTATGTAACAATTGCTCTAGCTGCAAGATTATTTCTTCTTTCTCTTTCAACAAAAATGAGACTTCGGCTCCCTTATCAATTGTAGCTGTGGCATAGGCTCCTGCAAATTGTGACAAATTTGTTAGATTTTCTATTCGATTAGTGGTCGTGTCTTTCCAGACCATTTCCACTGATTCATTTCCTGGTAATATTTCAGTAGGAGTTATCACTCTCCTTCTCTTTATTTGTTTTCTTACTAGAACCTTATGCTTGGGGCTGTAGAACACATCTAGGGGAGGAATTTCTTCTATTTTTAAGGTAATCTCAGTTGTAGGAAATGTAGGGATAATCTCTACTTTGTGCGAGCCTATTTCAAGAGAGTCCCCTGTTTTTGGATTTGATATCCTTTGAGTTTACCGAGGTGTAGAAAATTTTGCAGTTCCTTGATCTTTAATTATCTATTTTCTATTCTTGAGGCTTTTACTGAATTCATCCCATTGTTGTTCTATATCATTGCTATTTTCTCTATCATTAGCACTTTGATTTGGGCCAATTTCCATTTGCTTTTATGTTGATTTCTAACTAGTCTCAATCGTGGCTTCTGTTTCCTTCTGTGATTGATCTGTAGTGTGAATTGATCTTGCTTCAGAATTGTGTTCATCAGTATTGATACTGACACTGGGTGTAGCCTTGTGTTGGGTGATTAAAAAATTCAATGGAATTTTTTCAAGTATTTTACTTCTGAATTCTGGAATTTTGTGATAATCAGTTGGCTCCAATTTCACCTTTGCCCAATTTATAACTTGCTCAAAATACTGAGCCGATTCGAATAAATATTCAAATTTATCAGGTTCATGAATAAACTCTCTAATTTTCATTGCACAGTAAAATTTTAAGCTACCTTATCAGGATCATACTGTCTGCATGGCATGGTGGCTAGTTTTAGAATTTCTATATTCTGAATCTCTTTTATCACATGACCAAAATCATTTAATGTAAAAACACCATACTGCACTGGGAAAACTGAACATAAAACTTTCTTTGAATCTTTGAGGCTTTTTGCAAGGCCGTATCCTGCTGTCTGATAAGAAATTTCCCTTGCTAGAAGTTTATTAAGGACATACAGAGGAAGTACAGGGGGCTTGGAAATACTACCAAAAATTTTGATAGAGGTGAACATCTGTTTAGTAAAAAATTTCCCAATTGGGATCAGGTCTGCACTGGATTCTTTGGAAAACCTTGGGGATTTCTTATCGAAAATGAGCTGGTGCATGGGCAACAATAACATCATAACAAATTTTGTATAATGGGATGTAAAATAGGAATGCCACAACTCTTTGTGACTGAGATGAATGGGGTTTGGGTCTTGAATTGTCCATTTCCAACCGATGATTGCAAATTTAGTACAGAAACATATAGCATCCATAACATATGCACTCATATAAAATGGGGGGGGGGGGATTCTTTGGGAGGAATTTCTCTTATGACGATAGTCTAAGATAGCCATAGCTAGTTTGTCAGACAAGATGATGGCCCAGTTCATTATAATGGAATTTATACATGCATCTATTAGGGGTACCCATTGTATTGAAAACTTGGTACTATTAGGTTTTCCATACAACCTACATAACATAGCTACCGCATAGTAATGAGGAGCTGATAAAGGATCAATAGGGTACATACCAATTTTTTCATGTTTTAATTTGTTACCCCTGGATCTCCAACTCTGGTTCATTTTGAACGGTTCATCATTTTCTTTAGCAAATTGAGATACGAATGTTGAATCATAAGTTTTCTGATGCTTTGGAAGATGGTACATTTGCCTTAGGTCTTCCACTATGAAATATCCCATTAATTCCATCTCCAAATTTCTGAATTGTCTATCTGCAATGTTGACATTATCAATTTCCCATTTGACCATATCTGTATATGGGAAAATTTTAGGCCTTGCTGCTATCCTATGCAGGAAAGAGCAGGTTGCATCACTCATTTGGGTTGTCGATGGCATGTAGGAATCATCTGTTGGTTTGATTTCAGTAATTCAGGGTTGTTCATCCTCGAGGAGATTGTAAATAACCTCCCATGTTGTCGCTCCTGCATCTTTGTTGCATGTAGCGTCTGATAACAGGGGAAACATTTCTGTATTATCAAATTCAGTATAATCTGCTTCCTATTCTTATGCATTATATTTATGAGAGACATTTCGTTGGAAGACTTCCTGAAATTTGGATATGTGAGAAAATAGTGAAAAAAAACAGAGTAGCAAGACAAGAGAATTCAAAAAATAATTAACGATAACAAAATATTTTCAAAGATATGTTTCTTAACTCATAATACACGAAAGAAGTTATTGATTTTCTCGAGC
This sequence comes from Pinus albicaulis, assembly GCA_034641835.2. Taxonomy (NCBI): domain Eukaryota; kingdom Viridiplantae; phylum Streptophyta; class Pinopsida; order Pinales; family Pinaceae; genus Pinus; species Pinus albicaulis. Next base: position 25,579 of record JAXQQM020088546.1, on the reverse strand, counting down.
CACTAAAACAACAAAATTCCTTTAAGTTCCATTTGATGTTTCATTTAAGACCCATCAATTTTGTGTACTTTACATCTAATCGTGAAATTTCGCATCACAAAAATCAGATAGCGCAAAATAGTTCTGCTAAACATACATGTGATAATGCGATTGCAAGATCGCAATATCACATCTCGGGGTTTAACTTAGCTTTTTATTTCGGTGGTTAACCTTGATGGCTTTTATTGCGATATGATTACTGCGAGGAAATATTATTCGCTACATTATGTTTCGCATTTCGCATTTGTAAATGCGCTATAGTTATAAACTCTTTCACTTTCAGTGATATGAGTTGTGCGGTATCTTATAAATGTTTTTTTAAAGGTTTATTTTGTACGTTTTCTTAGTTTTTTAAGGCATTTTCGGATTTAAATGATAATTTATATTTCTTTATACTAGTTTAGTTTGGGATATATCATAAAACGATTATGTCTTCCTTGTTTGGAATTATTTGAATTATATTGCACTTTCCATATTAGCCTTAAAACTAGGATTTCTAAATGTTTTAACCTTTATAAAAATAGGGTCGACTATCACATTTTGGGATTGGTTTATGATATTAACATTTGTTCAAAAAGGTTTGCGATATGTGATGTGTGAGATTCCTGAAGTGGAAAGGGTGTTGAACTTAGTATTTCACTATGTTTTGGATTTTATGATAAATTTTAGAGTTAAGATTCATTTATTTAAAGGAAATAAAATTTTAAAAGGGTCCCCATATATTAAAATAAATGGGGGGTGTTGTATAGTACAACAGTTGGCGATTCACTTGGGAGAACTAGTTATCTCTGATCAGTTTTTTGAAATCTATAAAACTTTTCAAAATAAAAATAGTTGCATGAATGAATTTCAATACAAATAATATTTAACTAAGTAATAAAATCTCACTTGATTACAATTCATAAGATTTCCTCTTTAAAATGAAAATATGAGTGTCTATATCAGTCTTTACTAAGTTCAAAAAGATAAAGCAGGTGGCTCATTCAGATTAACTTTATATATATATATATATATATATATATATATATATATATATATATACTCGCTTATCACAGGTAGAGCCTCTGATACCAACATGCATTTATAGTCTTGGCAGGGTTACCTTTTACCCATCAATGATTCATTGTCCCATCCAGCTACTATTACAATCTTCCAAAATAAGTTCAATATTATTTACTTTATCTCTTGGAAACTTGTTTTTTCTTTTTTGTAAATATTTTCTATGTATTTTTTTTTTTTTACATATTAAAAGCCATTGCCTTGTCTTGGTAACCAAATATTGACAATGCCATTCTCTGGTTGTAACTAAAATGATCAAGCTAGCTTTTGATGAGACCCCTTTTCTTTTGATATAATTTCAAGTCATTACCCCGTTTTGGTAGGCAGTATTGGTAATGTCAATTTAACTATTTTCCTATGAACATGGTAAACAAGCTCGTAATGAGACTTATTATCTTCTAAGATTTAGCATATTTTTTGAATTATATTTTGAAAATTGAGAAGTTTTCTAGATGGGGTGAATCATTGGCCCTTTTGAGGATTCTGGATGATAATTTTTAGAGTTTAAGATTGCTTATCTGTAAAGAGTCTTTACGATGTTAAAGATTCTTTTCTTCATTGATAGTAGAGTAACCATACTTTATAAAAGTAAGATTTTATCAAAGAATAAATAACTTCAGTGAAATTAATTTTTTCAGCAAAATAAAATCTATTTGAGATTCTAATTTTACAATTATTTCTTTAACAATTCTTATTTATAGAAGCAATAAATCAAAAATATTCTTTGAGATGTTTATTTGAAAAGCCAAAAATAGATACCATTCAACTTTTATTTTCCTAAGAAAATAAAAGACAATAATATACATGGAATAGAAGGGGTTACCTCCTATGAAAAATATTTCTTTAAAATTTTCCCATTAGTAGGCAAAGAATCTCTTTTTCCTAATAGATCTTGCAATACAAACGTTGATGAGCTTATTTCTTCTATGATTTGAAATGGTCCAAGCCACAACCTTTGGAATTCGGTATGTTTACCTTTTTCCTCATGTGCCTTATCCAATTTTAGTACCAGATCACCAATTTGAAATGTTTTTGGAGTGACAAAAGTTGTATCAAACAAAGTTTTAACTAACTGTTGGTGATGTGCATGAGTAACTTTAGCTTTTTCTCTTTCCTCTTCAAGTTTAATGATTTGGAGTTTTCTTACTTGCAAAGAAGAAGAGGGTGATTCATCAATAAATTGGAACAGGACAAGAGAAGGAATAACTACATTAGTAGGAAGGACAACTTATTTCCCATAAACAAGATTAAATGGAGAAGTGCCAATGGAGGCCTTCTGAGTTATTCGATCTGCTCAAAGAGAAAATGTTAATGATTTGTGCCAATTTATTTGATTCTTGTCAACAGTTCGTTTAATGATTCTAGTAAGGTTTTTATTTGTTGATTCTGCTAAATCATTTCCTTGAGGATAATAATTAGCAGAATATTTAAGCTTAAAACCTCTTTTAATGGAAAATTCTATCATAGTAGCTCTTGAGAAATAAGATGCATTGTCAACCATCAAAGCAGTTGGTAAACCAAATCTAGTTATGATAAACTGATCAATGAATCCAATAATATACTCAGAGTTGGCTACCTTTAGTGGAATTACTTCCACCCATTTAGTAAAATAATCGGTAGCTGTGAGGATGTTGTTTGGAAGATTTATAAACGATCTCACCAATTATATCTAATCCCCATTGCTCAAATGGTGTTTGATATTAACTGGTTGTAATGGAAAAACTGGTTTTCTTTGTCTTCTAGATGCACTTTGGTGGACTTTTCAGTTCCTCGCATAATCATGAGCGTGTTTAAATAGTGTTTTCCAATAATAACCTACATGAAGGATTTTATGTACTGTTATATTTCCTCCAAAATTTCCTCCAGCTAGTCCATCGTGGAGTTCCTGCAAAACTTTCTCTCATTCAGTTTTCTCTAGGCATCGTAATAACATGGAATCAAATTTCCTTCTAAAAAATACATCATTGATCATTTCGTATTGATTAGCTTTCAATCTTAAAGCATGCTTTGTTTTATGATTGAGATGCATGGGGGCATATCCATTTTTCAAATAAAACTTAAGATCAGCATATTGAGACTAAGCATCATTGAGGATTACCTCTGACACTTGTACATTCTTACCTAGATCTTCTTCTGATGATAAATTAGATGCTCCTTTTATAATTCTGCAAAAGCCTTGACCTATAATAATTTTATAAGGTCTAATTTATACATCATATTCTTGTAAAGAAGTTACCCAGTTATCCTATTTCTCTCCTACTTATTTTTTGCATCAACAGTTGCATTACTTCAGAGAATGGAACTATTATCTTGGTATGTGTTTTGAGGAGAAATGGCCTAAAATGCTTTATATATTTGAAGACAACAAATGCTTGTTTTTCAACAGCTGAATAATTTAGTTTTGCACCTTGCAAATTGGAACTGAAAAATGATATTGGTGCTTCAATTTGCTAGTCATTGAGTTGTGTGAAAATGAAAATATATGATGTATCAGATGAGAATGTATATAAAGTAAAAGGATTAAGAAAATTGGGAGTAGTCAAGAATGAAGAATTAACAATATATTTTTTTATTAAATCAAATGATTCTCTCTCATTATGTCCCCACTTGAAGACTGGATTTTTCTTAATCATTATTTGTAAAGGTAAAACTAATTGCGAAAAATTAGGGACAAATCTCTTTACAAAATTTATCTGCCCAATGAATGACTACATGGTTTTCTTATTATGAGGGAAAGGAATCCTTTTAATTTCTTTAATTCTTTCATCATCGATATAAATACCATTTTTGGAGACGATATATCCTAAAAATTTTCCTTCATCTAAACAAAAATAGGACTTTTTTGGGTTAAGTGAGATTCCATACTTTTTGCATCGCTCAAAGACTTGTTTTAGGTCATTCGCATGATTGGTTCTTTGTCTAGAAAAGACTGTGATGTCATGTAGATAAATAAACATTGATTTTTTAATGAGTCCTCTAAAAGTTGTGTCCATGACTCTTTAGAAGGTAGCACCTGCATTGATTAACCTGAGTGGCATCTTCTAATAGGCATAAGATCCCCACTTAGTCCTAAATGTGGTCTTTAATCTATTGTCTGGGTGTACCAGGATTTGGTTATATCCTGAAAACCCATCTAGAAAAGACATAAGTTCAGAACCAACTATAATTTACAATACTTGTTCCATGGTTGGTAATAGAAAATTATCCTTTTGACATGCTTTATTTAGATTTCTAAAATCAATGCAAACCTTAATGTCACCATTTTTCTTCCTAACAAGAACTAAATTTGATACCCACTTTGAATGTTTAACGAGAAAGATAATTTTAGCTTTAAGGAGCTTATTCATTTCGGATTTGATCTTACTTTTAAGATTAGGATGAATCTTCCTTAACTTTTGTTGCACATGTTTCTCATTTGAAATCATAGGGATAGTATGTTGAATAACATAAGTGTCATATGTTTTGAGATCGAAATAATCCCAAGAAAAAACATTTTCATAGGTCTTTAATAACTTGACAAATGATATTCTTTCTTCAGAAGACAGACCAAGACCTAAGTTGACATTTTGTGGTTTTTCATCGGTTCCAAGATTTACTAACTCAAATATTAAAATTGAACTTTGAGTTTTAGAATTAGTAACTCTCTTAAAACTATATTTTAAATCATAAATGTCTTCAAGTTTGACAACTAACTTTGGTATTGGATTTTCATCCTGTTCTTTCTTTATCTGAATGTCATGTTCATGCTCATCTAGAATTTGGTTATCATAAGATCCTTCAGATGTGAGGAAATATATGATATCAGAATCATGATTAAAGGCTCTCCAATTAGTAATATTATCAGGAATAGATGGTCTAAAAATCAACTCAATAAAAAACCTATTGGGACTAAATTCTTGAGATGGAATTAATTTCGATGCTACAGTAGCCAATAAATCCGCACTAGCATTTTGTATTCTGGGCACAGAGAAGATATTGAAAGAGTCTAGGAGGAAATGTCTTTATTTCTATTGGATTATAGTTTGGAGAGTCTAGGAGGAAGTGTCTTATGTATTTTGAAGTGTCTTCCGTATTTTGTAGCATGTTTTGCATGTACCCAATTTATGGTATCCATTAAATTATTTCATACCCTATATGCTTGGTACTTCTAAAATCAATTCTCTGTGTTTTGAATGGATTTTGGCTATCAGGATTGGACTTTATTTTTAATATTTATTTACTCTTCTATATATTTCAAATATGAATGTTAGATTTCCTTTAGAACTATCAGATACTGAGCATGACTATCTTGAAATTGATGTCAAATATTTGAGCACTATTATTTTGAAATTGATGTCTTTCCATTTGAATTGATATTAACTTGGAGCTCAATCCTAAATGAAAAATATTAAAAGAATAAAATTATTATTTTCATATTAAAATAAAACCAAGAAAATCCAATTTCTAAATTTCATGTTTTATTCTTAAATTCATGCTATGGTATAAAGGCTAAGTGAAACAACTCATATTCAGATGGTTTTTTCTATTTTTCAAATACATTTTTTCTTTCTGTTATTTTTCATTTGGAATTTAACCATTTAATTTGACCACAACAATATTGCAGTTTCAAATACATTTTTGCTTCCTATTATTTTTCTATTGAAATTTGACCATAGCAATATTGCAGTTTCATCTATATATGAGGTATGACTCAATAATTTCTACCTGCAAGTTAACCTAAAATATCAAATTTTCAATCTCAATAACAAATTATTCAGATCACATGTTTTTTGTTGAACAAATTCTGGAAGGATAAGGTGTTTGAGCTAGCATGTAGAGGAAACACCTACAAAGACTACATTAATGTTTCCAATATTTTGGACCCTTTCGGTACCTATTTCATGTAGTTTTTAATTACGTATTTTTAGTAAAAGTGCCACATGAGAGTGATAGTCACGACAAGTGATAATAACAAGGACGACTCTTCTGGAAATGGCCCTGAGCACCGCTAATGAAATAATAGGGACTAGGTCGAGGAACCTATTGGATAATGGGCCTATTTAAAGCCGGTGTCACAATAATATTTTGAAACATAATTAAGTCTAAATCTTGAACTAATTATAATAATTGTGCTACCAATTTCACCCTACAGCTAGAAACAAAGCACAAGAGGAATTCGAGGTTAACTCTGACCTATTCAAGGAATCAGAGTGGCCCAGTGAAAGTGAGGATTGAAGACCTAGAATTGATCAGACTGCCTATAAATCTAAAGCAAGATTTGAAGAGCCTATTAAAATCCTGCAGCAAATTATTTCCAGCAGTCATTATAAGTAACATAATTCTTGCAAGGATGGGAACTTATCATAGAAGTAGAGAGTTCGAGATAGCTGTCAAGGGTTGAAAAAATCCCTCATTTGGCATAATATACTTTGGTTTTGAGATCAATGAAGTTACTGCGTGCTAAACCAACCACCATACATGCATTTAAAGTGCTCAACATGTATAAGGCATAATTTTTTACATTGATACAATTATCCAAAAATAAAGTAGATCCGTCCAAATATATATATGCATGAGAATTGTATTGTTGAAACACCTTCATTAGATATTTTTATGACCTAAACCGTCATTTCTTGTGATAGAGTCCTAAAGTTCAAGAAAATATTTCATGTAACCAAGAGGGAGGCCACCGACACCTCCCTTTCTCTCTTATACACTTTAAACCACCTCTCCTTGACTCAAGGGAGGCTTCCCTAGGATAGAATTGCTGAGATTTTAGGCAATGAGAGGAAAGGTGATATGAAGAGTAAATTCCAACAAAAGAGTTTTCAAAAAATTAAGAAAATAAAATGGATTGAAGAATCAGAGGCTAATGTCTTTCTATTAGGTAGTGATGTCAAATCAAGGCTCATATCGGAGGCTATCCCAATGATGAGAAGAGGACATTGTCACTGAGACGCTCAAGCTACTTTCACACTTTACTTATTGTCTCAAATTGCAGAAATAATGCTAAGGATATTATTAAACCAGATAACATTACTTATGGAGATTATAGAATTTTTGGAATGAAATATAAATACATTCAACCAAATCTTGAGAAAAAAAGGTAACATAACCAATATTCTAAAGATAACATGATAAAAAATAAAAGTTCTTACTAAGTTGTTACTCCATAAAAATATGTCTACCTACTTTAACAACAAAAGAAAAAACAATAGAGATCTAAAAGATTCCTCATCCACTCTAAAGGATTTCTCCACAAATCCAACCATAAAAAATGAGAAAGAGAGGTAGGCCTTTTGGAAGACTCATACTATATTCATAAATCAATTAATTTCTCTAATAGCAAATGATAAAATAATATTGAAACTACCACACAATTATTTTCTCCAAAATAATAATAAACATGACTCTTTCAGAAAAAAATAGTAAATAGTTTTCCAATCCACTTTTTACTCTCATAAATATTAATATTTTCTAAATCCTTGCTCCACTTCCGAACATAATGGTATAATAATGAATAGCTTCTCTTTAAATGCTGGGCACTTCCTAAAAAATTCCTTCATAAGTGGATTTCATATGTGCCATAAGAAGGGAAGGAGGTCTGTGTATCTAGCTATAACTGGACTGTGCTAGACTGCTAGTTATAACCACCTATTGAAAGACATGGTTGCCTCAACATAGGTGCAAGAAAGGGTTAATGGTGGATATAGAAAATATTAAGAAGTGAGAAGTCAACCATTAGAATATGCTCATTAGCTTATTGGACAGTGTTTAATATTTACAAATAATATAAACCTGCACCAGATATAGACATCTTTATTCAAATATGCATAGGTCAAGGGAGTTTCTCAACTCGTCTAAATGCTTTTATACTGTGACAAATGCTAATTCGATGCTTGTGATATCCATTGAAAGGTTCTCTTCATGTAATTGAGTTTTTCTGCCTGGAAAAGAACAATACACCTTAATTTTAGTGTCATATATATAGTCATAATTGGATTGATTTCATGCCACATAAAGACAGATTTATTTACAAATGAAGCACAACTTAGAATTATCCATGGAAAAAAAAATTAAGTATCCTCTATGTGTGGAGAAATACTTCGAAAAGGTATACTTTGTTGGTGCTTCTACAATTTCCCTCACTGCTAGCTTTAGTCATATCAAATAACCTTAGTCATCTCTTGATAGATATTGAATAAGGCACACAAGGTTTATATATGCGCTCTTCCAATAACAAAATATAGGTCATTCCTAATGTATTCTGAGGTAGGTTGGCCTTCCCCTTATGATTAGATCAACAAATACGAATCTCTAGAATTTCTTATGTTATGGTGTATCCTAAGCGTAGGATCACAAGACCTTCATGTGTTGGATGAAATTTTCTCTTTTAAAAACGGAATCCATTGCTAGTTTTCTGCTAGTACACATTTGATTCCATACCTATTTTTTCATGCTAAAGGTACTTTCCTCATTGCGCCTGAACAAATGGCAAACAAAATTATGTGCCCAACACTTGAATAAGCACAGACCCTGGGAATGTGCTTATTTTCGAGCCCAGCAGCAACTCCAAGTTTCTTATCCAAAGATCTGGGAATGTTACAAACCCTAACTCTTACATGACCGGAAAATCCTCTAGAAAATCTCTCTCAACATAACACTCTTGCTGGAATAGGAAAATAGGAAAATATCTCCAAACTCAATAAACAATTTGCATAGTACCCCAGACTGGACATATAAGTTTGCTAAAAAAATTCCATCAGTAGCGACAATCGTGCTAAAATCACGTCTTAAAAGTGTTCCAACTATGTTTTTCTTAGAACAGGGATATTGTGTGGAGATTAATGAGTCCAAGTGTTTGTCACAATAGACACAAGATTAACCTCAGTGAAATACTGGAAGTTCATGCTTCTCATGTCATGACCATATCTCCTAATTTTCAAATACAACACTCCTAATGAATATCATATTACTGGGGTCCAATCTATGGATATAAATAGAAATATGTTTCACCTGTGTATATTATCATGATTTTGTTCCATATTAACAAGTGAATATTTCTGAAATGGATTATACATAATGTTCGTGTCTGAAAGCGTTCGTGCTGATAAACAAACAGAACCCCCAAATCCATATAAAATCCATATCTATCAGGTTGCAAATCATATCTTTTGTTGAAAATCAGAAGATTTTCCTTCATGGCATATCAGAGATAATAAGCCTATTTAAAACCGATGTCACAATAATATTTTAAAACGTAATTCAAGTCCAAATCTTGAACTAATTATAATAATTGTGCTACAGATTTCACCCTATGGAAATTAGGTGTCCAACCTAATTCTTAACTGTTTTGGGAATAAGGTAGAACCGTGTCTGGTATAGATTGATCTTCTAATACAACTGTGGCTTCATAGTGCTGGTGTAAAGGAGGAATATCTAAAAATAGTCTATGCTTCACTTTTGTCAACATTTTCATGTTTCATGAATGCTTGTGGAAACAAAATTGCTACCTGTTCTTTAATCCTTTAAAATAAATAAAAAACCTTTGGTCTATCTATATGCCCAGAACATTTTCATTTTACTATAGATGTAGAAGAATATTGAACAATAAGATTGATATAATTTTTTTTTTTCTAAAATAAATATAGGGGAGTTATAGTTGTAGAAACATTTACAATACACCATTTATGGAATATTTCACTTTATTGTTCATGCTTATCCACCCAAAAAGTTACAATAGACATGTGACATAAACGTATACTAGTAATGCCAAAGTATGTTAAATAGGATGTTCTTATGAAGGTAAATCCTCTCTGCGGACAGAGATGATCCCTCTAGCCCTAGGGTGGGTCTAGTAACAAAAGGACACGCTAAAGTGTTGCTTCCTAGTTAATGAATGAACAAAAGACATGGTAGATTGACCTACCTTGAATCCAACGTTGTCATGTTTGCAGAAAGAGTAGTGGACTCTCGCTCCTACCTCAGAAAATTACAATCTGTTCACTGTCACGTTCAGATATCTACATATAAGACAAAGAACAAGAACAACATATGACAGAATAGTTTCACTCATAACTATTAGCAAGTCAAAGAGGGCTAAACTTATCACATCAAATAAAAATCATAACACAGTAGTGGAACCAAACAGTAGTCATGTACATAAATGAATAGAAGGAAGAGTATAACTGATGCTTTGACGTCGCAGTCTCCTCCAGTGGGGTTCAGGCGAAGCGCGTCTCAAATGTTTGTCAGGGAATTCAGACAGGATGAAGGCATGGACTCAAGCTCTCTTAGAATTCTTCGACTCAAGATTCCTCAACATAATTCCTTCTTATTCTATCTTCTCTAGTAGCTTTGCTATAGTATGTATAATTCTCCCAGTTCAACTAGCTAGTACTAAGAGAGATAACGTCTTTTATAGAGGAAAAGGAAGAGGTTGGGATCCCTACAAAGGTGGGAGGGAGTCCTATCCTTTAGGAGAGTTCCAAGGGAGGTGGAAACTACTAACTAAAGGAAGGATTCCATGGTTGTTTTAGTTCAACCACTCCCAATGACTCATCCTCAAGGTGGTTGGAATGGAATCTTCGCCTCTATTTTTTTTTAAATTCCATAAACAGGTTGGCACGGGTGCTTAACTGGCACAGAGCACCACCTGGCATAGGCCTGGTGTTAATTTTCCAGCTTGGCATGGGGGTGTAACTGGCTACTTGCACCAAGGAAAAAATAAGGGTTTTTAGAGCTCTGCTCAGGGAATTGTCAACAGAAGGAATATTGCCCTCATGAAAAGGGGTGCAATGATGGTCTTTGCAAGGCATGACACTTCTTGTTGGTCACATAAATGACCCTCAAATGTATGAGTTGGGGATTGCAGGGACAGTGACAAAATGCTGTTTAACACATGCCCCCTAAAGCATAAGGTCCGAGGGAGAGGGAGGGGTTAAATTCTTTATGAGAATGCATTCAAACCAAACACCGCTGTCAGAAAACTTGCAATTACAAATACAAATGATATCTTTGATACATGAACATGTGGCATGGGCACAGCCATCCATAATAGAGTACATAAAGAATGAGATCCGAGGTATGGACGCAACCATCCAACAATATGGATCAAAAAATAGACTCAGGTATGGTCGCATCCATCCAATCAAAAGAGTAATGCAATAAGTCATGACAATCCACAAAAAATCCGCAGCCTGGATTTAATCAGACAAAACCCAGGGTCTTGCGCTCCATCTCGACCCAAACAAGTACAATTTCAAGCATGTGAATATATGAGCTGAACTTGAACATGCAGGAAAATCGTCTGATTACCAGCCAATGATGAAAGATGTTAATAAATGCGAGAGAAACCACTAGTAATGACGATGGCCCTCAAGGTACCAAAGGTACAATCTATGGAATGTGAACAATGATCTGACATGGAACACCTGTAGAATCAATCGATCGAAGGTCAATGATGTGAACCTTGCGTCGAATGTGAAAACCTACCATTGAGGCATGCAGGCTCCAAGGTACCAGAAGGGAGTCTCTAGATCAAATTCTTGGATAATGAGCTGAAGTCGACAAGAAGTGATCTGGTCGAAGGAGGGCCATAATGTTTCCCACATCATCAACACGAGACAGAGGAACATGATGATAGTGAATCAGGACAAACAAAGAATCAAAGGAAGGTTGACAACTGCAAAGGAAAATTTCTCTTGAACATATCAGCAGCACGACACTGGATTTGGAAGTATTTGACATCAAAGGATCTGAGGTCATGATGACGTGGCAAAGAGCAGATGAGAGGTCAAAAGAGATTACCCAAACCCATGGAGGCAAAAATGACGAAATGAGATGTCCCCAAACCGACACGAATGCAGAAAAGTGCCATCTTCAAGAGAGACATACTGCCAACATAACTAAAACTTGGCTCCATTTTCCCCCACCATTTCTGGTGAGTACCCCAATTATTTTTTAAAACAAGCTTGAAGGGGATAGCATATGCTTGCATTGTAAGTTTGTCCTTCAGACAAATCCATCTTAGTACATTTTACGAGCCCTAGGAAGGAGGAACTCGAGTAACTTCATGGTGAAAAAATCTGATGTCAGCAGGATTTAATGAGTCTGACAAAGGGAGAACTCGACATATTTTCATGTTTAGAGAGTTTGAAAAGAAGGCAGAAAATAAAACTCCAGCAGTCCCTTTTCGTATATAGTCTCACAGATCCGAAAAGGTAGAAAACCATGTCTGAGAGAACCTCTTAGTCGAGATAGGCTAAGGTATTCCTTTTTCGTAAATAATCCATCCTAGCCTAAAAAAGGGGTAAACGTATACTGGGTAGATATCATTTTGCAGCCATTTAATGAGTTCAAAATGTGAAGAATCTCGGCAATCTTTTCAATTTTAGAGAGTCAGAAAAGAGCTGAAAGATGACTCCACCTGGAGGAACGAGTGGTATTAAAGGTAGAAACTGGTTTTGGTGATGGTGTAACTGCTCAGAACAAGTAAAGGTTAAGAGGCTGGCTAACAAGACCACTCATTGCAACTGTTCCTCAAGAACGAGTTAAACAACCAAGTGAAGGCGTATAATCGGCCAAGAAGATGGTGATGGTGGAATGAGAAAACCAAGGCTCATCTGGAAAAACAGGCTGATAAAATGGAAATCATGAGAGATAAAATAAGAATGGTTTCATTTTTACAAAAGCATAAGAACAAGAAACTCTGCTTGAAATTCGTTTCATTTTTACACAAGCTTGAAACAAAGATAAAATATGCTTGAAAAGCGGGCATGCCCCGAGCATGGTGACTCAATTCGAGGTACACACCCCCTAAGCTTCAGTCCATATGAAAGGAAGATGGAGTGAAGGTTCAAATTACAAGATTAAGAGAGAGACTCGAATGGGATTTTAAGAGATCGTATCAAAGACTCGAATTGAAAAGGAACATGTTTCATTATTTTAATGAGGTTGACACATTAAAAGAAATATCCTCATGAGAGCTTGTTTCATTTTTTAAGGAGCTTGACACAAGAAAAAAAACTGTGCTCTGACAAGCTTGTTTCATTTCTTAAGGAGCTTGACACAAGAAAATGAATTGAGCTCCGAAGACAACTCATCATGTCGAATAAGAAGTCAGGGATTCCAAGAGGTTCACAACATCTTGGAAATCAAGACCCAGTTCCCCCAATATGCGATGCACAATGACACTATCACTGAATGTGGGCATGGGATAGGTAGCCACATAATTAACCTGTGGCAGGGAAGATACGACCGATGGATAAAGATCTGGAAGAGATGATGATAGGCCAGCTTCCATATCAGGACCAAAGAATGAAAGCTGATCAATGTGCACGATCTAACCTTTGTGTGGAAAACATATCACATGAAAGAGGGAAGAGACAAGTGCACCCATGGCATAAGCATAGTCACACCCCAAGAGAAAATTGAAATCTAAGGGACCTTGGACCACCATCGCATCTATATAGGCGGTTTTCCCTCCCAGAGTAATAGGAAACTTTGGAAGGATCCCTAACGGTTCACTGGTTCCTCTGTTAAATGCCAACAAATTCTGCATAACAGGTGCAAACGGTGGAGAACCAAAAGCTTTCCAAGTAGTGGAAGACAGAATACTAACAGACGCACCTTAATCCACAATGGTGCTAGGTACGACCATATCAAAGGCCTATATTGTGATCTCAAAAGGCACATAAGAAGGAAGGCTGTATCCTGCAAATCGACTCCAATCAAAGGAAGCGACCAAAATATTTGGAAGGGGTACCATTGAACTGAGATGGTCATCCCCTGGTGTTACCGGAGCAAGAGGAGCATCCTCCTGGACCTCAGACATGAGAGCAGGAAGAGCAAGTTCTTGAGTCACAGGGACAGGAGGATCTTTCTCCAAGTTCGAAGAATCTGAAGAAACAAGAAGAATGTGAGAGGGATGAGATCCACTCTCGATGAAAAAGACCTGATGAACCATAGGTGGGGTCAGATCAACTGATTCCATGACCAATGGTTGGTCAAGAATGGATTCATGAATTTTATTTTTCGAGGGAACGGGATCGACCAAGGATGACTCTTGACTGATCATTGAATCAACCAGCAGAGGACTCGAAGAAAGCTTCTGGTAACCAATCAGAAGGTAGGGTACAAAAATAGTATGGTTGTCCAATACTCTCGTGGTTTCATCCATGTATGGAAAAAGGTGAATGGGATGATGCCCCTCACACAACTTACAGGGATTGGTAATCTTACCCTATTTCTTATGAGTCTTATCAATACTAGTCGAAGATGTGCCACCAATATGACTTCCAGAAGCCAAAGGCAATGGTGGATGGCCATCGGACCATGCTTCTAGCACCTTGGGAATGCCAAGTCAATCTCGAATAAGATGGTCACCTTTGCACAACATGCAAGGGAATTTGACTTTCTGTGGAAGGTTGGGTTGTTTATCAAGGGAAGGTGCCTTAGGAACAATAGTTGCATCATTAGCCTCTCGCTTATCTGACTTCCTCTTTTTCGTATTCTTCTTCTTCTTCTTAGCCACCTGGTTACTAGAATCCAGACTTTCACTAGGCGAAGTAGAGGAGGAGGATGAAGAAATAAGCGAAGAAGTGGAGGGGTCCACCTTAGAATTAACATGATGTTATTCAGACAGAGGAGATGGTCAAACAGAGGTCAGAGCACTCAGGACCACCGAGGTCGAAAATAACCACACAGGAAAACCAACAGTTAATCCCGGAAGGGATAACGTTGCCATATAAGGAGCACCAACATTACCAAAATTAGGAAAAGGACCAAGATTCCCTCCAGAGGCGATTCCTTGGTTGGTAAACTCCAGAAATGTTTCCAAGGAAACAACCGTAAAACAAAATCTTAAGGAAGATAAATTTAACCAGGAATATTTCGTGGGAAAGTAATATTTTAAGACATTGAAACAAAACTCTGTCGTTTCATATTTTAAGAGTTGAGAAATAGGAAAAAGGTGAATCTATCACTTTCAGTTTGAACGAGCGTGAAAGGACAAGCGCTCGATGATATTTTCATTTTTAGAGAGTCACGAAAAGACCAAAATGACTACTTAGGTAATCTAAGAAAGAAGGTATACCAAGTTTCCGTGAACTTCCATATATAGCTTGGTGATCAAATGAAAGAGAAATGACCAATGACTTAACGTACGTGCAGGTAGTCTCCTCGAATAATGTGTTCGGTGCATCATGGTTACAAGGCAGTAGACTTGGCTTCCTATGGATAAAAGGATTTCAACCTAGGGGGGTCTCCCTTTATATACTCGACGATACGGGGAGCACAAGTCCATACTAGCGCTGTCTAAATCCAGATGGAAAACGATAGCTACAAGGCTTAACGATGCTGGAACATGTCACTAGCTTAGACCTTTAAATGTGAGTGTTAAGTTTCAATGCTTCCTTAGGTTGATTGAATAAATTTTATGGTTGATCTTCAATTATGTCTCAATTTCAAGGCCCTATTGAATGTCATTTGACGATCTCCTATATGCATATATATGAGAAAACAAATCTTTCAATTTGATGAATGCTATCTAGTTAAGGGAAGAGTTTCAAACAATGATGCAACAAACGACAATACTGCAAACGAAACTTTTCCAAGCTAGATGACTTTCACTATCCAAAAGTAATCTAAAACATTCAACGATGCGAATTATGCAATGTAATCTATGCAAAATTCTCTTTTTTGAAAACTATTGAATTTTAATCTATGCACAATTTCCTTTTCCTTTTGAAAGAATGAGAATGCACTCAATGCATTTTTTGATGAAATGAGAATCTACTTAGTGCATGCTTTTAATGAAAGATAATGCACTCAATACGATTTTTAGTTTTCAATCATTAAACAATGTAATTTAAGTTCAATGATGGATCTCAAAAAATACTTTTCAATGCAATGTGATCTAATGCATTTTAATGAAAATAGAACTATGATTGCAAATCATATCTTGTGTTGAAAAGCAGAAGAGTTTCCTTCATGGCATATCAGAGATAATAGGCCTATTTAAAACCGATGTCACAATAATATTTTAAAACATAATTCAAGTCCAAATCTTGAACTAATTATAATAATTGTGCTACAGATTTCACCCTATGGAAATTAGGTGTCCAACCTAATTCTTAACTGTTTTGGGAATAAGGTAGAATCGTGTCTGGTACAGATTGATCTTCTAATGCAACTGTGGCTTCATAGTGCTAGTGTAAAGGAGGAATATCAAAAAATAGTCTATGCTTCATTTTTGTCAACATTTTCATGTTTCATGAATGCTTGTGGAAACAAAATTTGTACTTGTTATTTAATCCTTTAAAATAAATACATAACCTTTGGTCTATCTATATGCCCAAAAAATTTTCATTTTACTATAGATGTAGAAGAATATTGAACAATAAGATTGATATATGAAAAGTTTTTCTAAAATAAATATAGGGGAGTTATAGTTGTAGAAACATTTACAATACACCATTTATGGCATATTTCACTTTATTGTTCATGCTCATCCACCCAACAAGTTACAATAGGCATGCGACATAAACATACACTAGAAATGCCAAATTCTATTAAATAGGTTGTTGTTCTAAAATTAAATCCTCTCTATGGATAGAGACGATCCCTCTAGCCCTAGGGTGGGTCTAGTAACAAAAGGACACGCTAAAGTGTTTCTTCCTAGTTAATGAATGAACAAAAGACATGGTAGATTGACCTACCTTGAATCCAACGATGTCGTCGTTTCATAAAGAGTAGTGGCCTCTCACTCCTGCCTCGGAAAATCACAACCCGTTCGCTGTCACGTTCAGATATCTGCACATAAGACAATGAACAAGAACAACATATGACAAAATAGTTTCACTCATAACTATTAGCCATTCAAAGAGGGCTAAACATATCACATAAAATAAACATCATAACACAATATTGGAACCAAACAATAGTCATGTACATAAATGAATAGAAGGAAGAGTAAAACTGATGATTTGACGTCGCAGTCTCCTCCAATGGGGTTCAGGCGAAGCACGTCTCAAATTTTCATTAGGGAATTCAGACGAGATGAAGGCATGGACTCAAGCTCTCTTAGATATCATCAACTCAAGCTTCCTTAACATAATTCCTTCTTTTTCCATCTTCTCTAGTAGCTCTGCTATAGTATGTATAATTCTCCTAGTTCAGCTAGCTAGTACTAAGAGAGATAGCCTCTTTTATAGAGGAAAAGGAGGAGGGTTGGATCCCTACAAAGGTGGAAGGGAGTCCTATCCTTTAGGAGAGTTCCAAGGGAGGTGAAAATACTAACTGAAGGAAGGAGTCCGTGGTTGTTTTAGTTCAACCACTTCCAATGACTCATCCTCGAGGTGGTTGGAATGGAATCTCCACCACTATTTTTAAAAAATATTCCATAAACAGGTTGGCGCGGGCCCAGTGTTAATTTTCCAGCTTGGTGCGGGGGTGTAACTGGCTACTCACGCCAAGGAAAAAACAAGGGTTTTTACAGCTTTTCTCAGGGAATTATCAACAAAAGGAATATTTCCCCCATGAAAAGGGATGCAATGATGGTCTTTACAAGGCATGACACTTCTTATTGGTCACAAAAATGACCCTCCAATGTGTGAGTTGGGGATTGTAGGTACAGTGACAAAATGTTGTGTAAAAACTATCATATCTTCACCCAAAAGCACATTTCTAGGTTTCAGATCAAAATGGAGCACTTGCACAAAACAATGGTGATGGAGATATGTCATGCCTTGTGCAATGTCTATTTCTATATTCAACCTTTGAAACAAACTCAAATTACTTTCTTCTTGGCCATTAGGCACTAGAAAATTTGGTGGAATTTCCGACGACCAATTCGTTGCTATTCCGACACATAGTCATCGCAATAGCGATAGTTCGAGGACGGGCAAAACATGGTTTTCCATACTGTTGCAATTCCAACGCACTTAAAAAGTGTCGCACTACCGACACATTTTCCGTCGCTTCCAAACAGGCATCACTCTTCCGACGTTTCCCAAACCATCGTGCTTCCGACGTTTGTAAACTTTCACACTTCCGACGAAATGTGGTCTGACGTTTTGAACGTCGCTCTTCTGACGTTTGTAAACTGTCGCAATTTCGACAAAATGTGGTCCAACGTTTTGAGCGTCGCTCTTACGACGTTTGTAAACTGTCACAATTTCGACGAAATGTGGTCCGACGTTTTGGACGTCGCTCTTCCGACGTTTGTAAACTGTCGCAATTCCGACGAAATGTGGTCTGACGTTTTGAGCGTCGCTCTTCCGACGTTTGTAAACTGTCGCAATTCCGATGAAATGTGGTCCGATGTTTTGAGTGTCGCTCTTCTGACGTTTGTAAACTATCGCAATTCCGACGAAATGTGGTTCGACGTTTTGGACGTCGCTCTTCTGACGTTTGTAAACTATCGCAATTCCAACGAAATGTGGTCCGACGTTTTGAACGTCACTCTTTTGAAGTTTGTAAACTGTCGCAATTCCAATGAAATGTGGTCCGATGTTTTGAACGTCGCTCGTCCGACATTTTTATATTGTCGCTCTTCCGACGTTTTTAAGTTGTCGCAATTCCGACGCTTACAAAGCATCGGTATACCAACGGCGGGTTCAATTTAAAAAAAAAAAAAATTGAAACTTTAAAACAGGACAGTAAATCTCCAATATTTGTTATAAATTGTGGGCATTCCAATGACCGTGAAATATTAATATAATAAACCACCCCGTAGCGCTTCGACTATAAGCAATCATTTTTTTTTTCACAAGAGAAAAAACATTGTTTTGAATATATTATATGAAGTAAAAGAGTCCATGAAGTCATTACATTTTCACATCTAAATATTGGAACCCAAATATCCATCCAGAAAAGTGGAAGTCCCACCCCAGACAATGATAGAAAAATACCCCATGTCACATACAGGGACATGATATAAAACCCAGTAACGGTCCACATGGAGATTATCGACAATATGAGAAAGCATCCAAATATGCCCGAGGCATCTATAAGAAAGTGAAATAGCAGTATGTAGAATAGTAAAGCAACAGATAGAGTAACAACGTCCATTGTTCCAAATACAAATTAAAGTACCCAAAATCCTTGAACAGAGAAAAACGCTAATCATGTGAGGAGTGTGATATGTCCAAAATATAAAAAGACCATCGGACCATATCAATAAACCAGCAACATAGACCAGCATCGCTAGTTTTGAAGGCAGAGTGATAAACATTAATCATTTTTTTTCACAAGAGAAAAAACGTTGTTTTGAATATATTATATGAAGTAAAACGGTCCATGAAGTCATTACATTTTCACATCTGAAGATTGGAACCCAAATATCCATCCAGAAAAGTGGAAGTCCCACCCCAGACAATGATAGAAAAATACCCCATGTCACATACAGGGACATGATATAAAACCCAGTAACGGTCCACATGGAGATTATCGGCAATCTGAGAAAGCATCCAAATATGCCCGAGGCATCTATAAGAAAGTGAAATAGCAGTATGTAGAATAGTAAAGCAACAGATAGAGTACCGACGTCCATTGTTCCAAATACAAATTAAAGTACCCAAAATCCTTGAACAGAGAAAAACGCTAATCATGTGAGGAGTGTGATATGTCCAAAATATAAAAAGACCATCATACCATATTAATAAACCAACATCGCTAATTTTGAAGGCAGAGTGATAAACATTAATCATTTTTTTTTCACAAGAGAAAAAATGTTGTTTTGAATATATTATATGAAGTAAAATAGTCCATGAAGTCATTACATTTTCACATCTGAAGATTGGAACCCAAATATCCATCCATAAAAGTGGAAGTCCCACCCCAGACAGTGATAAAAAAATACCCCATGTCACATACAGGGACTTGATATAAAACCCAGTAACGGTCCACATGGAGATTATCGACAATCTGAGAAAGCATCCAAATATGCCCGAGGCATCTATAAGAAAGTGAAATAGCAGTATGTAGAATAGTAAAGCAACAGATAGAGTACCGATGTCCATTGTTCCAAATACAAATTAAGTACCCAAAATCCTTGAACAGAGAAAAACGCTAATCATGTGAGGAGTGTGATATGTCCAAAATATAAAAAGACCATCAGACCATATCAATAAACCAGCATCGCTAGTTTTGAAGGCAGAGTGATAACTTGTCAACACATAAAATAGTATCATAAAGTGGATACAGGAAATGTGCAGAGACATGTACTGTTGATATACACCTCACACAAAAAGCATCCATGATAGAGAAAAAATATGTATAAACCCAAGGTCGATTGTATGTTCTGGCTCGCTTGTTCCCAGAAATAAAAACCATCTGCAGAAACCCAGGCTCGCTTGTAAGATCAGGCTCGCTTGATTCCAAAATTGGTAACCATCTATTGCATCCGAGATGTAAGGTTCAGGCTCGCTTGTTTCCATTAGTAGCCCGCTACAGCATCCACCCTGTTCATAGCAAAAAGGTTCTTGTAGATATACAGAGAAAGAGTATAATACGTAGACCATATAAACATGGCTTTGTATTTCAAAAAACAGGTTTAAAATAGAAACAGGGCAACATTTTTTTTTCCAATTGTTATGAACATAATTCGACCGTGAAATATTAATATAATAAACCACCCCGCAGCGCTTTGACTATAAAAAATCATATAAACATGGCTCTGTATTTCAAAAAATAGGTTTAAAATAGAAACAGGGCAACATTTTTTTTTCTAAGTAAAGTTAATCTATTAACAGTGGGAATAAAATTACACCGAAGTCAAAAACATTGCCCGGACTCATGGCAAATTTGTCATCAAAAAATCAAAAAATCAAGAAGACTGCCCTCATACGGGGAAACCAGTCTTGAACGTTTAATTTACAGAATTCAAAAATATTACAGAGGTCCAGCACAGTAAAATAATCTAAAAGCAGCCCAATTAAGTGGGCCGCGAAGCAAGAAAAACAAATTAACCAAACTACTCCTCCGGCTCCTTGACGATTCGGCACCATCCTTCGGAAGGTCCAGGATCGCTAGGTGCTACCTCCACAGTCATGCCACCGCTCCCCTCCTGAAGGCCCGAATGCTGGCCGGCTTTTTCTGAGCTCAGACCCGCCGGACGGGTGCATTGTTCTTCCATTTGGGCCTCCTCACAGAAAACCACAGTAATTGAAGCTGTGATTCGTGGGCGGTTCAGAGAGAAATTAAAGGAAAAAAGCGTAGTGAGCATCGTGGGAGAAGGTGAAGCGGTGGGGAAATGAGGAGCAGGGGAGCCCATACGGTGGCCAGATCCTAGAACCCGACCCTGCCCACTTCTAGTATCTGGATAGCGACCTGTGTGATAATCACTGGACTGGGAAGACGACTCGGTTGAGGCACTGGAGGGAGCGCGCAGGGGTTGACCTTTAGTGCTCCCCCTGCGGCAACGCATCCTTTGACGCAGACGAGGCATGGGTGCAGTCTCAGCAGTGGGCACAAGAGGAGACGGAGAAGCAGAATTCCAAGAAACAGAGGAAGATAGACAAGGACCAGACCGAGAGAAATGCAAATATGCAGCAAGGTCTAAGCAGCAGTTCAGCTGGCCACTTCTCCTTCTCATCACAGTGAGCAAGCAGTGTAACCTAGCAACTGGCTCGTCTCAAAAACCATAGCAAAATGCCATTTTATCGACCCAACTGCAATGCAATTGAAGGACGCCTGTCATAATTAATCTCTGATCATTAATGAGAGCCAAAGGCCAGATCATATTGGAGCATGCAGAATCGCTAACAGGAGTGGAGGTCCGATCTTGAACAGTGTTAAAACTTAATGCGATTAGATGTGAAAACCTTGGAACTTAATTGAACAGCGTTAAAACTTAATGCGATTGATATGAAATCGCCACATCCATGTCCCATCGCCTTAAACACCATCGAATGCACCCGCATCCGGGAACATGGCAACATTTTATTGAGGACACATGGCAGAAATTGATTGGAGTGGATCTTTGTTTGGGCCGCTCGCGCAGTGGAAATCCAGACCCGAAAAATATTAGGGCGAATTTGATAAGAAATTCGCGTCACAACTCTCCCTCCGTACGCCAGCCCAACTTTGGACCCGAAAAATATTAGGGCAGAATTCAATTGGTTTTCGTGTCACAAAATTGGCCAACGTCAGTAGGCTATTTTGGAACGTGAATTTGGTTTGAATTACGGTTTATCGTCGTTTGAAGTCCGACGGGCTCGACTTAAGAACAATTTTGTTTGATCCCATCTTATTAAATTTGTGTTGATTTTCTTTGATAATACACATATTTATAATAAATCATGGGAATACCACACTAAACATGTGGAAAAGTTATATAAATTATTGAGAACAATCATTTTTATGTAAAAATATCCAAATGTGCTTTTGGGAAATAAGAATTGGAGTATTTGGTTCATATTGTTTTAAAGGAAGGAGTGAAGTTGGAGCCTCAAAAGATGCAAGCTATTACAAAATGACCTATTCCTAAGAAAATCAAGGTTCTTAGAAGATTTTTTAGACTTACATGATATTATTGATAATTTGTTAAGAATTATGCATGCATTTCAAGGCCACTCAGATATCTCTTGAAGAAAATATCATTTATATGGAATGATGAGCCTACTTTGGCATTCTCTCTTTTAATGGATGCCATGTCTTCTACACCAACATCGGTTGCACATACTTTTGGTAAAACATTCATAGTAGAGTGTGAGTCACTAGGACAAGGAATTTACGTAACATTAACACAATAAGGGATATCATTGGCTTTTAAAAGCAAGGAATTCAAAGAAAATATTTGGTGAAATCTACGTATGAAAAATAAATGGAAGCAATATTACATGCAATAAAAAAATGGGGATAGTATATCATTGGGAGGTACTTTAAAGTCAAGATATACCATGATAGCATAAAGTATTTTTTGAAGCTATGATTTTCATTAGAAGATTAAAAAAAATGAGGAGAAAAAATGCAAAGTTTTAATTTTGAGATAATCTGCAAAAAGGGTAAGGAAAATTTAGTACATGATGCTCTTTCTAAAATATAAGAGGCCTCAAATTTATATCCAATTACATTTTCTATTCCTAGGTGGCTAGAAGAAGCTTGCCATAATGGAAAAATGACAATATTACTAAACAAAAACTAAAATTTATAAAGGATGGGATGAACTCTATGGATCATTGGGAGTGAAAGAGAGATATACTTTGGTGCAAATGTAGAATATTTTTATGCACGCAAGCATATTTGAATAAAAAAATATTAAGGGAGTCCCATGTATCTTTGATGGTAGGATGCAGGGTTCCTTAAAACATCTCAAAGGATCAAAAAATATATTTTTTGGAAGGAATGAAGAAAGATATTCAAAATTTTGTAAGAGAAGGTCAGGTTTGCATAATAAATAAAAGAGAGATAGTAAAATCTCTAGGGTTACTTCAACCATTCCACATACATATTCAAAGACTAGAAGATATATCAATAGACTTTATTAAAGGGTTACTGAAATATAAAGGTAAGTATTACATTTTTGTGGTCATTTATATAGACAAATTTTGTAGATTTTTTTTGTAGAGGTCAAAGTACATAAACAACAAGCCAAGTGGCAAAAGTGTCCGTGAAAGAAGTTCATAGTCTTCATGGTTTTCCTAAAGTAATAGTAACAAGAAAATTTTGGAAATAATTATTTAATATGAGTGGAGAAACACTAGCTGCTGTTACACCATTTTTTGGTCATCTAACCTTTCGTCATTAGATGGACCCAAGTACACCATGTAAGACCAGTTTTACCCCAAGTAAAACTGCTTTCACTATGTTAATTAGGAAACCCCAAAAGGAATAATTAATTAAACCATAATTTAATTATTATTCCCGGTCATGTTTAACCCAAAAACAAAGAAATTAATGAGATAAACCCATAGTTATCTTATTATTTTCTAGGAATAATTATTTAAATAATATTCCTTGTAAAATATGACCAAATCAACCACCATTAATTAAATAAATCATTATTTATTTGATTATATCCCAACCACTTCCTTAAAAAGATAAATAAATCATTTATTTATTTATTCTTCACTAATCGAGGGATTTGACCCAAGTCAAACACCCTTTCCCTCCAACAAATAATAATAAAATATTCCATAGAGGTGGATCTAGATTTGATTAACATTATTTTAATCATGCACCAATATCTAGAATGACCCAATATTTTGTTATAAATAGGAGGGTTTTCCCCATCATTCTTCACCTTTTGTTTCCTATTAGATCACTCTGGATCTATACACTTGGTCTCATTTCTACCATTTTGTCGGCAACCAAAGACCAGACCACCACAACCGACCCGGCTCCCTCTCCGCCCGCGAAGCCTTGTGCCTTATGTGATGTCTCTGGTCATGCCACCCATGCTTGTCCCAAGTTACCCCGTATCCGGCCCATGGTTAAAGTCGCGTTCCCCGACGCTACGGTCCCTGAAACCCCCACTCCTTCTTCGTCCGTTCCCAAGAACCCCAAGACTCTCCGCACCAACAAGCCCTGTGCCTTGTGCGGCGTCCATGGCCACTACTCCCACCATTGTCCTCACCTGACGCATTACCGCGCCTCCCTAGAGGTGATTCGCGAGTATGAGGTTGAACAAAATCAATCCGCCTCTCCCATTCTCGCGCAATATGCTTCAGGCCAGCCTGAGGATCCGCCCGCTCCCCGTGCTGCCGCGGTATTCGGATGGCAAGCGGAGTCTACGGTCACCATTCTTTACCTATCCTCCCTGCGCACGACACTCGGAGCCTAGCCCGTCTGCAGCCTCCCCCGTTGTGTCCCTTGATACTCGAGATCACTCCACTTGTGTCTCTGTCAACCTCCGCAGCCCGAGTCCTCGCCATGTTTCCGATAGCTCTCATACACCACCTTGTTTGAGTCTTGATCATCCTGCCCCTTCCTCCTGCCATTACCGCTCGATGACGTCTGTACCCTCACGCTGCCGTCATTTCCTTTCATCCCCTCATTTATTGTCTTGTCACACCATTTTGCACGACCCCCCATCCACACCCTTTATCGGTTACGCCGATGGTGTAAGTCGCTACTCCAGGAATCTTGCCTCGGCAAGGTGGGCCATCTTCACCCCCTTGCATCACCTCGTTCTGTCTAACGGGGCAACGGGGTATGCATCGGATTACGCCACCAACAATTGGGCGAGATATGATGCGGTGCGTGGCCTATTAGTCGATGCCCTCTTGCATCGCATCGCCATCTGCACGTTCGTTTGGATTCCTTGCTTCTTGTAATGCAACTCAATGAGTGTTGTAGTGTGCATAACCGTTGTCATTTGGGCCTTCTGGTAGAAAGTCTTATCACGATCGTTTGAAACCATAACTTTCAACCATGTACCCCGAGACCAGAATCACTATGTAGATAGTATTGCAAACCATGTTCTAGATTGGCATTTATCACACACATTTCATACAAGACAATAACATTAAATCATCCATCAAAAGACGATACATATCCA
>JAXQQM020063572.1:0-55937 GCA_034641835.2 Pinus albicaulis | reverse complement strand
TCCTGTCTTTTGTCTGTGTGGGAAAAATTAAAGCGGTCACAGGTTTTATACTTGTTTCATTTGTTGGGAAAAATACTGAGAGGGCGGTGAATCGGTATTTCTTTGCATATTCAAAACTTTCTTCCCATACGCTACTTTCCTTTAGTAGACTCGCGTATACACGCGGATATCCTTCATACAACTCGCGTATTAGTAGAGATCTAAATATGCAGATATTTATTAACTTATTTCTTTGCAATATTCATTCATCTGATGTTAAGTAAACAGTAAACATGTGTAGTAACAACAGAATAACCATCACACAAAGCATCACACATGAACACCGGGATTTTTAGGTGGAAACCCAAGTCGGGAGAAAACCACCACTGCAGTTTCTCAGCCTTTAATATCTTATTATAGAGAAAACATCTTCTGACTTATATGTCTTTGGTCTGAGTATGCACCTGTACCTTGAGCACCCACTGCGGCTCGTTTACCAGCCTCTCCTGGAAGGGAGCTCCAACCCCCTGAATCGTTTACCAGCCTCTCCTGGAAGGGAGCTCCAACCCCCTGAATCGTTTACCAGCCTCTCCTGGAAGGGAGCTACGACCCCTTGACTCATTTACCAGCCTCTCCTGGAAGGGAGCTACGACCCCCTGACTCGTTTACCATCCTCTCCTGGAAGGGAGTTACAACCCCCTGACTGAAGGTCACGACCCTCAGCACCTCTATGGACCACGTTTCATCAATTTTCACACTGGATCCAAAGCTTCCTTTAGGACACAACTTGCAAGCCTCGTTTCATCATATTTTCAGACTGGACCCACTCCACATATTTAAGCTCCATCATACAGCCAAACTGAAACAGACAACACAGAACTGTAGAATATAGATAGTAGCTACACAGCAGAACAGATCAGACATTTCATACCCCTTGCTTCAGCAAACCCTAGTTTGCATACACGCTTTCCTTTCACTGATGTCACGTATATACGCGCTTCCGTTCACATAAACCAGCGTATACTTCTGTATAGAGCTCATTTCATTGCGCATACGCGCTTTCTCTTCAGCGAAGCCGCGTATATACGCGCTTCCTTTGCGACGAACTAGCGTATGGATCTTCAACCATTATAGAGCAGCGTACTTCTTCAAATCAGATATTCAGTTCAGATTTACCCTTTTACTTCAGACAGATGTTCGCCTCATATCAGATCTAAGCCTTCCATAAACAGATCTAGCAGATACAAAATACATTCCAGATCTAGATTCCCTTCTTCATCATTTCTTTATTGGGGCATCATAGATTCAGATCTATAATTAAACCTTTACCCTTTCCATACAGATATACTTCACAGAGAAGTATTCATTCAAGCTCAGACATCTTGCACCCACACTCATGATTTGCACAATGAATTTCTTCTCCTTATATAGTTTTACCCCTTTTCAATACAATGAGCCAAAACCACATTACTTCCGATGGTATTCCTGGACAGGGTCATTTAGACGAATCATTACCCAATACAATGGGTCAATACCATGGTAGTTACCCCTGGTTTTGCACTTTATGAGCGCTTTTGCCCATACGCGACTTGGAACGTTCTTTCCCGCGTGCATATGCGACTTCCCTTAGGCAAATCCGCGTATTCCTAGAGACATACTCTTTTCATCATAGATCTATCACATGCTGAATTCCTTTCTTCATTGCCTTCTGTACTCACTGTAGATACATCAGATTTAGTTCATCAAGACATGTTCTATCAAGCACAACTTCATCAAGTAAGTTGCCATCATCTTGCCATTCAAGGACAACACTCAGCATCATATTGCTAACAAATATCACTTCATATCAAATTTACATCATTTACCAAGCTCATCAGGTCAAGAATAACTTCATCAGGTGGATTGCCATCAAGGACAACACATGTCAACAGTCTCATGTCTTCATCTTCATTCAGTGGGTTGCCATCAAGGACAACACTCTTCATCATATTGCCAACAATCTCCCCCTTTGGACTTGATGGCAACCACGATGGTGTTTGGTTACCACAACAGATAGGTACATTAAGAATACAATGACACCATGTCACATTCTCCATTTTTGACACCATTATTTCTCTTCATTCAAACACCATGTCACTCTCCCCCTTTGACATCAAGGGCAAAGGGCGGATCAAAACCAACACTCTCTCCCCCTGTTCTCATGTAGAAGAAGCGATCTGCAGATCTGATGTATACTAAAGTGACCAAGCTACCCCTGAGTTCTTGCTGAATCTTCAAACAAATTTTTTCAATGAAGTACATGACTCTATGAACTTCCTATCACCAAAGACTCATACTTACATCAAATATCCAACAAAGTGGATTTACATATGAGACTCAAGTACCCAACCAAGTGGGTTTACACATTTCAAATCAGATACCCAACCAAGTGGGTTTACAAAATTTGTCAAGTCCTTACATGACTGAATATTACAATTTTACATCATGGGTCTCAACAAGACCTTTTCAACAGATTACAAATATGATTTTTATGACCAATACCAGAAAGACTTCAAGAAAAAGAACATATTTCAGAACCATCATAATGCCAACAATGCATTATACTCAGCAAGGCTGATTCTCCCCCTGAATCTGTGCATCCAAGCAACCTTTCCATATGACTAAGGCTCCCCCTTAGTTTATGCATCCTGAACACTTTCAACCAATCATCAAGGCATCTTTATCAAAACATCAGAGATCGAAACAATATTATAAGAACTGGAACACCACCAGAGATACCAAACAGTATCAGAGATACCAAACAGCACTGCAGCTGTGCTGAAGAAAGCTGACCCCAAACAGAAATTTGTCAGCAACCAGACATACGTGGTTTTATGTGCATGAACTCGCGTATATACGCGACTGTGTTTCAGTAAATCCGCGTATCCAATACCATCTTCTATATTTTAACCAGATCTGATTCTCTGTGAGGCAAAGACAATGTTCAGCTTCTTTCTGAGATATTTGAATGCTTCCCTGGAATACAGATAGATAGAACAGTGTAGTTGTGTCTTCAAGCGTCATCCAACGGTTGTAGCATAAGCACATTAGTAACCAAGCCTTCAGATTCTTTGCAACATCAATACAATCTTTCCAAGAGAGATTATCATACCAGAACAACATCTTCAAATATGTGTCAATCATCCATGTGGTCCAATATCACCATGATCTTTAAGATTTAACATGAAGTAACATATGTAGGGAAAAGATCTCAACCATAGTAACAAACTCTGCATGATCTATTCTTATTTCTGAATCAAATGACTTCCAACTCATCCATGTGTGAGCACAAAAGATACTTTTCAGCAAACAGGGCTCAAAATCTCATCATAATAAACCATATACCAAGTCATCATCATTTGAGCATGAGTATCACAATAACCAAAGAATAAGTAGTCATAGTGCCAACAATGAAAAAATTAGTATTCAACCTGCTGCTCCCCCTGAACCAGTGCTCCTCCTTAACTTGTGCAACCTGAATATGTTCATCAGCAAGTCATCAGCAACAATCTCTGCATGAACTGTCCTTATCTCCGAATTATAAGACTTTCATCTCAGCAACGAAAACTCTTCATCAAAAAGCAAACAGGACTCATCCATAATCTTCAACATAAGACACCATGTATCATATCATCATTATTTAGAACTGAGAAACTAAGCTGATACAGAGTTAATAATACAGTTATTAACAATCAGACTGATGCTCCCCCTGAACCTCTGCTCCAGATCTTCAGCTATCATATAAATTCTCTTATCATCAATGCATACGCGACTGTGTCTGCTGGAACTCGCGTGTATACGCGACTTTTGTTCATAGAACCCGCGTATGGAAAGTGAAGCATAGAAATTTTCACATTCCTTCATCTCCCCCTAAACTTGTACTTCCTGTACCTGTCTTCTTCATATCAGATGCTCTGTCAGAAATACATATAACCAGAATAATCAAATCAATCATGAGAGACATCATACATTGCTCCCCCTGTGACGATACATTACTAAAACTCATAATGTATCCCACATCATTCCTGCAGTCAATCAGAGAAGTAAGCTTCAGAAGCGGATGACTGCAGTAGGGTCAAAATTCCCTACGTTTCTGATCGGTCCTCCATCTTTTTCCAGATTTGTTTGAACTTTCTATTTGTGTGCTTGAAGTTATCCAATTTCTCATATCTGTTCAACCTGCATTCTTTTTCTACATGTCCATACTTGTTACAAGAATAACATCTCATGTGTCTAGAGAAATAAGCATAAGAATCATAATGAGTATTTCTAATCTTCCTCCTTTTACAATCAGCTGCTTTATGTCCATACTTGTTACACGAAAAACAATATCCCTTGAAGAAACTAGAGTACCTTTCTATGTAGGAACTGTTTGATTGAGGCTGAAATGATCTGTTCCTGCAATTTGCTGCAACATACCCATAATTATGACATTTAAAGCATTCAACTTTATTGACTGATTTCCTTTGAGATTTCATCATTGTTGGTTGACCTTTTGTTTCTTTCAACACTTCAGGTTTTGCATTGACATCCTCTGAATTTTTAGCACTTCCTTGTGAGCTAGATTCTCCTTTAACGGTTTCATGGAAACCAAGACCAAGTTTGATAGCAGGAGACCTTTGATTACTCAGAATATTGTCCAAAATGTTAGTACTATCTTGAAACCTCAAAAGTTTAACCTTTTCTTCTAGTTTACCTTTGAGAATGTTTACCTCAACCTCCAAGGCTTGACATTGCTTTGTCATGCTTTCTTCTTTCCTTCTTCCATCTTCTACTTGATCCTTCAGATTTAGAATCTCTTCTTTCAACCAATTTTCGTTTTCTTCACATGTTTGTTGCAGCTCTTCATTCTTCTTATTTGATTTTTCCAGATCTTCTTTGAGAGAGATGATTTATGCTTCAAGGCCTTCCTTTTCAAATGGTTGTAGAGGTTCCTCATTCTTCTTACTTGATGCTTCAAGATCTGCTTGCAGAGAGATGATTGCAGCTTCAAGTCCTTCATTCTTCTTGCTTGATTTTTCGAGATCTGCATTTAGATCGTTGATTTCTGCTTCTAGACTTTTAATTCGATTGGATGCATAAGTATGAAACCTTTGATACTTGTCCACCTGTCCTTTCAGCATTTCTATTTGATCTTTCATTTGAGAGATCATCTCTTTGTAGATAGATTCTTGCTTATTAGATGAACTTTGTAGATCTTCAACTTTAATCTTGAGAGCTTCCATAACTTTACTTTCACTATCTACACCATTGCTTGCACAAAGAAGATTACAAGGACCCCAATCACTACCTGATTCATCTTCTTCAATTTCTGCTATACATGTTTTCTGTGATATCTTCTTGCTTCGAGTAGCCTTCTTCTTTTGCTTCTTTGCCATGAGCACTTGTAGATCTTGGTCAGAATCTTCTTCATCTTCACTGGGCACTTCATCATCATCTTCATTTGCATAATAACTCTTCCTCTTTTCAAATTGTTTCCCTTTACCATGTTTTTCTCTATAAGGGCATTTAGCAGCATAGTGACCAACTTTTCCACATTCAAAACATTTGAAGGGAAGCTTACCTTTGAATCTTCCAGTACCTAGTTGGAGTTTTCTCACGAAATTTGCTTCTTCTTCTTCGGATATATAGCTGGATTCTTTGACAACTTCCTTTTCTTTTCCTTTTGCAGACGCCTTAAAAGAAGCTTCTTTGATTTGAGAAGGACCTCCTTGTCTCATTTCAAAAGCAGTTAGAATACCATGTAATTGAACAATAGTAAGAGTTTGCAGATCTTTCCTTTCTTCAATAGCTGAGACTTTAGAGTCAAATTTTGAAGTCAAGGATCTTAAGACTTTTTCCACCAGAGTAGTATCAGTTATGGTTTCACCCAAATTTCTCATTCGATTTACAACATCATCTAGACAAAGGAAGAAACTGGCAACACTTTCATCACTATGCATCTTCAATTTTTCATATTCAATTCTAAGAGTTTGGAGTTTTGCATTTTTTACCTTTGTATCTCCTTCATAGCTCAGAATGATTTTGTCCCATATTTCTTTTGCTGAATGTAGCTGCATCACTTTAGCAAATTCTGATTCAGACATGCTTCCTAATAAGACATTCACTTCTTTGGCATTGATTTCATACTTCTTCCTTTCTGCTGCATCAGTAGGAATACTTGCCGGGTATTGATAACCTTCTTCCACGATTGCCCATACATCTGCACCAAGACTTTGCAGATATGCTTTTGTTCGTACCTTCCAGAATATCAGATTGCTTCCATTGAATTGAGGTGGCTATATAGACATTACTCCTTCTTGACTTCCCATTGCGGATCGGAAGGAGCGATCAAGCTTCTCTGAAGAACACACTCGATACCAATTGTTGGAAAATCTTGCGTAAGTGTCCGGTATTTCTGCATATTCAAAACTTTTTACTTTTTCACTCTCTAAAACCCATACGCTACTTTCCGTTAGTAAACTCGCGTATACACGCGGATATCCTTCATACAACTCGCGTATTAGCAGAGATCTAAATATGCAGATATTTATTAACTTAGTTCTTTGCAATATTCATTCATCTGATGTTAAGTTAACAGTAAACATGTGTAGTAACAACAGAATAAACCATCACACAAGCATCACACATGAACACCAGGATTTTTTAGGTGGAAACCCAAGTCGGGAGAAAACCACCGCTGCAGTTGCTCAGCCTTCAATATTTTATTATAGAGAAAACATCTTACAACATATGTGCTGGTGCAGACTCCTACCAGCACGCAGGCACCCACCTGTGCTCGTTTACCAGCCTCTCCTGGAAGGGAGCTCCAACCCCCTGACTCGTTTACCGGCCTCTCCTGGAAGGGAGCTACGACCCCCTGATCTCGTTTACCAGCCTCACCTGGAAGGGAGCTACGACCCCCTGCTCTCGTTTACCAGCCTCACCTGGAAGGGAGCTACAACCCCCTGACTGAAGGCTACAACCCTCAGCACCTCTATGGACCACGTTTCATCAATTTTCACACTGGATCCAAAGCTTCCTTTAGGACACAACTTGCAGGCCTTGTTTCATCATATTTTCAGACTGGACCCACTCCACATATTTAAGCTCCATCATACAACCAAAATGAAACAGACAACACAGAACTGTAGAATACAGATAGTAGCTACACAGCAGAACAGATCAGACATTTCATACCCCTTGCTTCAGCAAACCCTAGTTTGCATACACGCTTTCCTTTCACTGATGTCGCGTATATACGCACTTCTGTTCACATAAACCAGTGTATACTTCTGTATAGAGCTCATTTCATTGCGCATACGCGCTTTCTCTTCAGCGAAGCCGCGTATATATGTGCTTCCTCTACGGCGAACTAGCGTATGGATCTTCAACCATTATAGAGCAGCATACTTCTTCAGATAAGATATTCAGTGTAGATTTACCCTTTTACTTCAGACAGATGTTCGCCTCATCTCAGATATAAGCCTTCCATAAACAGATCTAGCAGATACAAAATACATTCCAGATCTAGATTCCCTTCTTCATCATTTCTTTATTGGGGCATCATAGATTCAGATCTATAATCAAACCTTTACCGTTTCCATACAAATATACTTCACAGAGAAGTATTCATTCAAGCTCAGACATCTTGCACCCACACTCATGATTTGCACAATGAATTTCTTCTCCTTATATAGGTTTACCCCTTTTCAATACCATGAGCCAAAACCACATTACTTCCGATGGTATTCCTGGACGGGGTCATTTAGACGAATCATTACCCAATACAATGGGTCAATACCATGGTAGTTAACCCTGGTTTTGCACTTTATGAGCGCTTTTGTCCATACGCGACTTGGAACGTTCTTTCCCGCGTGCATACGCGTCTTCCCTTAGGAAAATCCGCGTATTCCTAGAGACATAATCTTTTCATCATAGATCTATCACATGCTGAATTCCTTTTTTCATTGCCTTCTGTACTCACTGTAGATACATCAGATTTAGTTCATCAAGACACAACTTCATCAAGTAAGTTGCCATCATCTTGCCATTCAAGGACAACACTCAGCATCATATTGCTAACAAACATCACTTCATATCAGATTTACATCATTTACCAAGTCCATCAGGTCACGAATAACTTCATCAGGTGGATTTCCATCAAGGACAACACACTTCATCAGGTGGATTGCCATCAAGGACAACACAAGTCAACAATCTCATGTCTTCATCTTTATTCACTGGGTTGCCATCAAGGACAACACTCTGCATCATATTGCCAACATCATTTGCACCCTTTCATAATTTTTGTAAAATCATTTAAAAATTTTCTACCGGTGTCATACAATTCTATTGAGAGTTAAGGCAGTCCAAGACATTTGCAGTAAATTTGATTTTGGTTATAACTGACATCCCATCCAACCCTAAGTTTTAAATGATGATTTTATGACCTTCCCCTTTCAAAATGTACAAATATTTCAGCTATAATATGGCATATTTGCCCAAGTTTTCAAGTGATTTATGTGTGTTATGAACTTGGCATGTCACTAAGAAAGTGCCTTAAACAAAATGTGGCAATTTAGAGGAAAAAAAACTTAGTTGAACATGCATGATGATATTGGTTGGAAAATTTCATTCACTTTCTGAGAATTTTTTTGCTATGCACTAGTACAAAATGGCTAATTGGTTACTAAAAAAATGACTAAATTTTGCATATAAACGACTATTTTTCGATCGGTGACCAATAGTAGCTAATTTGCAGTATCTTATAACGCGACCAACTTTTGGTCGTTTTTAGCTTAGTCGTTAATTGGTTATCTCAATTTTGTTGTTTAGTAGTATATTTGGTCAATAATTTAGTCACTGATTTGGTCATTAATTTATTCATTGATTTGGTCATTAATTTAGTCATTGATTTGGTCATTAATTTAATCTTTCATTTGGTCATTAATCATCACATTTAATGACCAAATATACAACAAAATATATTACTATATGATCACCAGAGAAAACCAATTAATGACCAAAGAAATATGACCAAAATGTTGGTCGTGTTATAAGATACTGTAAATTAGCTACTAATAGTCATATATATGCAAATTTTAGTCATCGTTTGAAACCAATTAATAACCGAAGAAATATGACTAAATTTTGGTCATGTTATAAGATACTGTAAATTAGCTACTAATAGTCATATATATGCATAATTTAGTCATCATTTGTAATCACAAATTTATTATTTGCAGTAGTCATTTATCTTTTTTTGGTAGTTTCATATTCATTATATAAACGACTAATTCAGTGGTTTATATTCATTTCATTTAGTTTCATTAACAGTCATTATAAATGACTAATTTAGTCGTATATTCATTTTATTTGTGTTCATCATTAATCAATATAAACTACTAATTTAGTAGTTTTAAATTGATTTTGTGTTCATTATTAATCAACATAAATTAATTTGTATGATTTAAAAAATGTCATACAATGTGCATGTGCATCTAATATAAAAACACAAAGTTTCATATTTTAATTAAAATACTAAACAATAAGTGCAACTATAAATAATTTCAACTACATAAATTATATTATATGAAATGTTGAAGTATTACAATATGAGTTTCCAACTTAATATTGGTTGGACTACAATTTACACATGAAATGGTGTTTCGACACTTCAAAAAATTATCGTTATGTTTTCAAGACATTGCAGGTGAATTCACCAACTCTGAAGACTTGACCATTAGTCTTTGTATGTGTCTTATGCAAGATATTGGCGCCAAGGGTATCACCAGACCAGTTCTCCTCTCCCTCTTTTTGCATTTGTCGCTCAAATGTTATTGCTCCCCTCTTTTTGCATTTGTCACTCAAATGTTATTGCTCCCCTATTTTTTCAATTCATGCTTCTTACCATCAATACTGAGTTCATTTTTTGAAAACAAAAGAAGATACAATGTAGATTGTAAAATATGAAAGACAATGAACACTAGAATATAAAATAAATTAGACTATAAATAGTTTATACGATATATACCTCAACATCAACAATGTCAAAGCCATTTTTCCCCATACAAGTAAGAAACTCGAAAAAAATTTCTTCATTAGGGCGATAATGGTCACTATAATGTGGCCAGATAACTTGTATAAAAAAAGCAAATAAAATGTCACCATATATAGAAAAGAACACCTTAGTAACTTAGTATTCAACTTTCAAGGAAAGCTTAGGAACAATCATGTCAACTGAGTTATATGCTAAAAAGCTCAAGTTGTAGATAACTTGTGAAAACAAATAATCTGAGGCGTGATGTTTAATCCTTGTCGTTTTATTGACAACAACATTTCATTTACTAACGCATGAAATTAGTCAAGTATATAAACATGTACTCAAATAACAACATGAAAGTAACTTTTTCTGATAGTCATGAAAACATTTTAACAGAAAATAGCAATAAGGATTCCAATCAATATAGTGTAATACTAATTTTATCTTCAAACTTTGGTTGTTGTTTAAATGAACATGATACTAAGTATTTTTAATTGTTAGGTAAACATGACTCGGGGTAGAGTCAATTTTGACTAGGGTAGATAGTAGTGGTTTTGGGGCACATGGTTTTGTGCACCCATGGTTTTGGCCCATGGTATTACATGTAATGGAGCCTATAAGAGGCTGGGAATACTTCATTGTAAGGTAGGCTTGGAGGTGAGCGGTGAAGGCTCACTTGGCCGGATTGGTCAGGGTTTTGGCCAATGGTTAATGAAATTTCATTAGGATGGGTTTTTCCCCAGATTTAGGGTTTTCCTGGTTAAACATTGTGTTTATGTTTATGTGATTTGTTGTTGGGTTTTGTATGTGTATTATTCTCTTAGTAAATATTTTATTTCTGCAGTAATTCCTAACAAATGGTATCAGAGCCATATTTGGCTTCAAAGGGAAACTTTTGTAGCCAAGGGTTTTATTGGCCTGTGAATGGAGAAATCAATGCAGCTTTTTGCAGATCTGGCCATACGGAGCATGGTGTTTCTAGGAAATAGGAAATATCCAATTGATTGATTCCATGGGGAATTCCATGGAGGGTTTCTCAATGGATAAAGAGAACAATGGTGCTGCCACAACCCAGATCTGGCGACTAGCAGTGATAAGAAGTTGGTTCGAGAAATTCAGAGATGAGAGGATGTTTGCACGTGGATTAATTAATTGATGAACCATGTATCTGAAGAGAACTCCTAGAGGACTGGCGGTTACAGAGGCTGGTGACCCATGTAATCCGGTAGATGGGTTCTTTTTATATGGACATTGATTTCATATGTACAAAGAGCAACAATGAAACAATATATATATATATATATATATTATAATGGAGTTAATTTTTTACATGTAAATGGGCATACTGCTGTAAGACCTGGTATGGAATGCGTACCCCTGGGTAATCTCTGGTAAATTCTTGGTTAGACCTAGGTGATAGGGGGGATGTCAAGTTTACAATTACCCTGGGTAAAAATTTGAGGGGAGAAGAGCTAGAGTGAGCGGTGTTGTCTCATTTAGTAGGTTTGGCTGGATTTAGTCAATAATCCCCAAGTCAAGTTTAAGGGGGGAATTGTTAGGTAAACATGACTCGGGGTAGAGTCAATGTTGAGTAGGGTAGATAGTAGTGGTTTTGGGGCACATGGTTTTGTGCACCCATGGTTTTGGCCCATGGTATTACATGTAATGGAGCCTATAAGAGGCTGGGAATACTTCATTGTAGGGTAGGCCTGGAGGTGAGTGGTGAAGGCTCACTTGGCCGGATTGGCCAGGGTTTTTTGGCCAATGGTTAATGAAATTTCATTGGTTGGGTTTTTCCCCAGATTTGGGGTTTTCCTGGTTAAACATTGTGTTTATGTTTATGTGATTTGTTGTTGGGTTTTGTATGTGTATTATTCTCTCAGTAAATATTTTATTTCTGCAGTAATTCCTAACATCAATTTCATAGTTAAAATACAAAACAAAATCGAAAGAAATGTCCAAAATACAATCAAACAATAAAGAGTGGATATTATGGAATGTAAATTGCAATTATAAATTTTTTTTTTACCTGTCCATCGATGTCGTGTCTGGCATTCCTAAAACACTTTCTTGCCCAAAATAACCATGAGGTGAAATAATCACAACATTAAAAACCATAGGAATTCCTACTAAAAACATTTCGAAAGTCAATGGCTCAGGTGTCTAAGTGATCTCTAACAGTGAATGAACCATATCCAAGACGTGATATGAATTGCCTCCCCATCCTTTTTCCAATCACATTTCCTGTAACCTATCCACAACAGAGACAAGTAGCAATCAAACAAAGACATTAACATTTATTTTTATCGTTTATATCTATAAAATTTGGATCAGATTTGTTTCATAAACATATTAATTCATATTTAAAGTCCTCCTGACATATGAGAAAGTATCAATCAAGTAGAACATCAGAAAAATAAACCTCAATGAGGTCCTCAAAAAATTTCTATAATATCAATATTTTTCTTGTTGTGATATATTGGGAAGAAAAAAGAACATATCTGCAAAATAAAAATACATATATTACTTATGGTCAAACGTTGTATATGGTGTATTCTTAAGCAATTTTTTAAAATGTTCCTTCGCCTTTAACAAAGTGAATTATAGCTTGGTTAAACTATGCATCTTTTCATTCAACATCAATTTCTGCAAGATAAATGTCACACATTATTCTTTCCCATTTCTCAACATGCTACATATGATAAATTGAAAGTCACATAAAACCAAGAGCAAACACTTGTCTAACCAAAACAAACAAACAAACAATGTCTCTAATAAAACATCATTATAATATTAGAAAATGAAAAGAGGGTGGACCATTTTTGTTGTTTGACTTTACTTATTTTTGTTATGAAAGTGCTCGAGCTTCAAGACCGAACAAATGTGAGGGAAGTCGTAAATGTGAAAAAAATTATGTTGACCTAATTTGTAGAATTCTTCAAAATGATGTGAATAAAGCCATTTTTGGATGTGGTAAATCTCATAATAAGAAATGGCTTGTATTATAATAAATTACATTGCAATGACTACCATGGGCCTCCATGGGTTATAGGTCCTCAGTATGTTAATCTTGATGATGAAAGAGAGATGGCAACGATAAGTATGGGTGATCCTAGTTTGTATGGTGGATATCTTCAAACCAAGGTTGTCATCTCAATGAACCTAGGTTTTAACATGGTAAACCTAGATTTGGTCTTCACCCAATTTCATTCCATCATACTTTGTCAAGACTCAAGAGGACATAATGGCCCTTAGCTTATAATCGGGTTGCTTTTGAAGTTATAGATAAAGCTTATCCAAAGCAAATGGATTTTTGGGCTCCAAGAGATATGGATAATTTAAATGATAACAATTATATGTTTTTTCCCAAGATTCAAATGTAGGGATACATTTTGTGGATTTTACTAATAAAAAGAATGAGAGAAATAATTCTTGAGGAGAATCTACTAGTCGTTGTGATTAGGGAAATACTCGGAGATAATAATACTATTTAGGTTCAAATCAAAGATGGTGTTGATTCTTGTAGCTCCTCAGTTGTTGGTAGTTTTTAAGGTAGGAATTTTAGTTCTTCAAGGGTGGGGTCCTTCAACATAATTGCATTTGCCTTAGTCCTATCACCCAAAAGCAAAACATAATCAATAAAGAGTAAATATGTCAAGTTTAGGGTAATTCCTATTTGTATAGTTGTCAAGCTTATAATTCTTTTTTACTCTGTTATAACTCTGTTGAGACCACCTACTGTACAGTAAAAAAATAGCAGAGGAGCCATTAATCATACCTACCCATGGTCTCTTGTAGGCATGATAGAAGAATAGGCTGAGCCATTAATTAGAATTGCAAAGATATTGAGGAAAGACAATTCATTATCTAGTTAACCAATTGCACATTTAACCCTAAATGGATGAGTAGCCCTAAATAAAGCCAATTTTCTCTATCATATGCCTTGGAAACACAAACTCACTAACTGCTTGTAATTGTTTGGTTTGATGTTATAAATTCCTTCTTGGGCTACTCTTATTTTGTAATGGATTTGTTTCCCAGGAAGGATGCAAAATTGTTCTAATGACATGGAATCAACTTAGTGGATTTTGACCCTAAATGCACTAATTTTTGCAATGATTTTTTAGATTCAATTACATAGTGATATGGGTCTGAAATCATCTCATCCTTGTCTAATTTTTTGGGATTAAAGTCAGAAATGTTGAATTGAAAGCTCCCAAATCCCGCCTGTGTATTTTAATTTGTCAGCAATTCTTAGTTGGTATGTTTGAAGGAAGTCATAGAACCCCTAGAAGAATTGTATTGTCCTGCAAAGTGGCTGAGGGTTCTTATACTTTTGGAAACAATGAAAAATTGTTTGTAATTCTTCCTTTGATATTCAATCCATCAATGCCTCATTACCCACCTCACCTACAAAACAAGGGAAATATGAAGTCATCTTCAACTATCTCTCTTAAATTTATTCTATCATCCTCTTTATAAATTCCCTCAAAATGGTCTGTTGATGATT
Organism: Pinus albicaulis; assembly: GCA_034641835.2. Lineage (NCBI taxonomy): Eukaryota > Viridiplantae > Streptophyta > Pinopsida > Pinales > Pinaceae > Pinus > Pinus albicaulis. The sequence goes on along the minus strand of JAXQQM020063572.1, from coordinate 41,385 downwards.
AAATTTCTCCTCGAGATGAGACACCTTCTCATGAGGAAAATTTCGTTGATAAACAACATCTTGAGGCAATTGGTCATTATAATTATGAGATGTTGAAGAGAGAAAATATTTGCTATTTAGTAAAGGCTATGAATGAATTTTAGTGCTTTGGTACAAGGAAAGACATGAGTAGTGAGGGAATTATGGAGATTCCCTACAACTCTTTTCCCAAATGTGACACGTGAGGATGTATGCTTAATAAACAACTATATTTGAGAACGTGCACCATTTTGAAGGAAAAGCTATTTTGGATGTAGGCGTGGGAATTTTGACACAGGCTCTTGCACTCGACCCGACAGCCCACCTGTATACCTATTACTATGATCTATGTGCTTCCCCACTTGTCAACTACAGTTGCTCCAATTCTCGGTCATATTGTGGCTGACAGACCGTCACTACGGCTTCAACTAGGCTACTCGACCACATGTGTGGTGGTTATTAAACCTGCACTCACACAAGTCTAGCTAGCTCTGATAGCACTCCATCCACAAAATAATTATGCTGACAGTTTCCCTTCTATCGTTCATTTGTGTGTCTTTTTCCTAGCGATTTCTAAGCAGTTGAGTGGTGCCGACTAGTCTAGCCCGTGTTGCTTCCTTCTTAGTGATTTCCACCTTATGCTTCTTGTGTTTTTGTTTTTGTCGAGTGTGGGCTTGTGTGTAGGCCACATTTCTTCCACCAACGACTGTCGACCATACCTTCCCAACTCTCCTGGAAAACTACACTAGAAACTACGTGCTTCTTCGAGGTGATGTTGGTAGATCCTTTTCTACCAACCGGAAAGTCGGCCACCCCTTCTTCGCATAGTTTCCTTTTCTTATTGGCAGCAGGGTTTGACCCTTATTTCAACCACTCTATTTTTTCCATGACTGACACAGCCTTGTCACTTGTGTTAATTTATTCAACCCCTATACAACATACAAATTAATCTATATGACCATTTTTCAATCCTTAAAAAAAATAATTGCTTCAGGGCACTATACAACCGATTTAATTCGGTCCTAAAAGCACATTATCTTGCAAGAAAAAAGTGAATAAGACCCATAGATGAAAAAAGTAGGTTCCTATCAATCAGTTCAAAGCTTAACAATGCCCAACACAGGGTAGGGTTGTTCGAGCATATAAAATAGGATAGTTTACAAAGCTAATAGGTTGTGTAACAGTAATATTTCAAAGCCTTTTGTTTACTTCATGTATATCTCTACAAGAAGCTTCTTTAAGGCCAATAATGTATTACTAACTATCTAATGGTAGAGATTTTTTTATTCCATCAAAACTCATGTAAAGGATGGAAAGTCAAATGTGTGTAGGAAAAAAGTTGACGGTGAGATTTTTATGCATATTTAGTCAGATCATGAGCTAAAAACTAACCAACCATTCACTTGTCAACATGAGAGAGCACAGATAAACCACAAAATTGATCAGGCCAAAATTGTGAGCGGTCTACCTTAAAATTTTCTTAATTACACATGTCTACTAATGCTGACTGGATACAAACATTGAATGTTTTTCTTCTTGAGAAATCCCTCAAAATCCCCTCAATTCTTGGGCATGAAGCTTTCTAAATGAACTCCTGATTTTTTCTACAAAGCAGATAATACAGGCTCCCCCTTCAATCTCTTAATATCTTCCAAAACAGTTCAAGGAACTTCTATTGCATGACCATTTTCTAATAAGCTTCCTGGCTTTGCACCCTCATCCTTGATTTCCCTTGCTATATCTTCAATAAATAATATCCCTTCAACAACCAGTTTTGTGAGAATCCTACCAAGGAACTCAAGAGCCTTGGGTGCATCAACAATAGCATCCTCCAATGAAAATAGTACAGTCTCCAACCTAGAAACATCAAAAATATATATAATTATAATTCATAATTGAAAATGACCATAGATTGTAGCAATCCTGCAATAAATTCAAACTTGAATAAGAACAAACACAAAATTTCACACTACCCTTCAGTAAGTTGTCCTTGATTTAGCAAGAAAGGCTTAGACTTGCATAAATGTGTAAGTAGATTCCCTAGAAGATCAATTTCAACATCTTTCCTGGCAAAAGAATCTAATATCCAAAGCAAAACCATAGTTGAATGGAACAATGCTTTAAGGTCATCTACACAAAAAGTTTCCTCCTTCAAATCTCTCACACTGGATGGTATGTCATGCAAAATTAAGAAAAAGTCAGGGAAACATGTCGACTTCTCTAAAAGACATGGTGAAAATGCATGGAAGCTTTGTAAAGGAATGCACCTATAATATTCTTTAATTGTCATTTCAGCCTTTTTCCTAAGTTGAACCTCAATGAGTTGTGAACTCAATGTTCTTTGAGAAGAATGTTCTTATAGTTGAAATTCAACATTTGCAGTCTTCCCACCTCTGTCACCTGATGAGTATGAATTCTTAAACTCTCTTACGTCATTATCCAAAACATTTATTTCCTGGACACATGATTTTGAAAATAAAGGCTTTTCTGCAGCATAAGTCCTTGTCAAAATTTCATCTCTCATACCAACTGGCATCCAGTCATACTGCAACCCGAAATCGGACCTACACCTGTTCGTTTATTATTCAGAGATTTGAATGGTGGAATATCTGCTAGAGCACTCTTAGCATATGGAAAAAGTTGAGCCCTCCATCCTATTCCCTTACCAAGACCTCCCTTAGGACCAAGAGTCAAGTGGCCATCATCAGAAGCTCTGTGTGTTAAAGGGCTTGGCATAGACTGATTTTAAAATTGAGCCCTATCCACAGTCCGAGCATCTTGACTAGTGAATCTACTGTCACGTGGTCCCATATGGGGTTGTGGCCCTTTAATCCCACCCATATGTGGAAGTGAACCCATCTGTGCACCTTCCATGTAAGGTGGCATCGCAGGTCCTCTCACACCATGATCAAGTGGTGTCACAAGTCTTTGACCTGAATGTCCCATATTGGTACCTCGAGAGAGGCCTCCCTGTCCATGTAGTTCTTGCACAACATCCCGATGCAATTCCTCTATTTTCTTGGGGCCCTCAACTTTCCTCCTTTGTTTTTGTCCATTCCTCCTCAGATCAATCAGATCCTTCAACATGAACCTCAGCCTAGAGGGAAGCCCTTGTTTATTGGACATTTTTGTCATCCTATCGAAGTAAGCATCAATATGTTCCTTGGCCTTTGAATGGTCAATCATATTACCAATAGTGCTCATCACTTCGCACAAAGCTTCAACATTCTCCTCCTCTAGATGTTGAAATTCACCAATTAATTTCTTGATGCATGCATGCATAATTCTTTTGGTCAACGTACTTTCTTTATAAAACTTACTAATAAACCTTATATTTCCTAGGATTCGTTGTCGTGCTGCAGCCTTCTTCTCCCATATTTCTTCTGCTGAAAGGCTTTTTTCACCATGCTCTTTTGCCTTCTCAGCCTCAGCCTCTTCTCTTTCATCTTTTTCAAATTATTCCTGACATTTGTTGAAAAGAACTCGCTTGAAAACAACCTTCTCATTTTCTTCATAAAATTCTAGTATTCCCGTAGCAAGCTGAAAACAGTATTTTGCATACATTTCACAAAAAGTCGGCTCCATCAAGGCTTTGTCAAATATTTTAGATATTATACCATGAAGACATGATGCAGAGTCCATGTTCACTTCTTTGACCTGTTCAAAAAATTTCTCAAAGTTTTGGGGCGTTAATTTATTAAGGATGGATTTAATTTATATTTGTTTCAATTGATCCTCATTAGAAACCTTGCTCACTTCATATCAGTTCTCTGATATATGAATTTTTGGCAGAGAAGGCTATGGAGGAGGAATCAAAGCCTTTTTCGAACCAGAATCACGCTGCCACCTATCAGCATCAGAATTATTTCTCATTATTCCAACTTGTGGAAGTGGTGCTTGCACATAAGGCCCTCCAGGAAGGATGGCATTCATACTTATTTGTGTTGCACAGGTATTTCTTGAAAAGTCAGCATTATAACCTTGGCCAGGTCGAAGCACAGCAGAGGAACCACTAAGATCCACATCCATCTGCATATCACAGCCATCAGAAAAAGCATCCATTGGCTTGGCCCATCTATTATCATCCAAACTAGCCATATTGCTCCCATGATGTTCAAGTAGATAATTCCCACTCACCTGCCTATCAAGTCCTCTTGTAGTACTTGCTAATGCATCAGCCTTTCCTACATGACTTGCAAGTGCTTGGGAATTTCCAAGTAATTCAATAGTGTCTGGACAAATTTCAAAATGATTTGGTAGATCTTTGCACTGATCCTTGATTGCCAACAAAAAATATTTGGAGTACTTTCTGTCTCTTGAACATTTAGTAACTAAAATAGCTACTTGATTCATAGGAGTTGAAAGCTCAGCTGCATCTTCCCAGTCATCCACTTCTTTTAGGACTTGCTTCTCAAGCTCTTTTGAAGAATTCTTACTCTTGACAGCATTGGTTACTATTTTGGATGGTTCTGGAAGGTTCACATCTTCCTCCTCCTCTTGAACCTTATAAGCATTATATAAATCCCTGTGGGAGTTGCAGCATTTGCCTTACTAAAAAATCCTTCTTTTTATTCTTCTTGTTGACAACTACTACCTTGGCAGCATCACCAATATTTGCAACATTATTCTTTGCAGAAACATTGGAAGAACTTCTATTCTCCTTTTTTGTCAATGTAGCTACTAAATCCTGCTTTCCTTCACTTTCAACAGGCAAAGATGGCACCTAAATTTGAGCAGACATTTCACAAATATCACTATTAGTGGTGGATACTTGACCCTCATCTTGTGCGTCAAATGCCTTCACATTGGTAGCTGAACCTTCCCCAAGTAATTTAGCACTATCATAGTTAACCCTACCTTTGTTTCTCTATCCAGAATATTTTTTGCAGTCAACAACTTTGTTACCAAACAAAAAACCTAGTTTTTCCTCCAAAATAGCCATATCAGCTTTAGGAAGCACTGCTGTAGTTTCTGATTGTAATTCCCATTCAGACACCTTGCCTGTATCTGTTGTTGACTGCTCAGATACAAATAACACTTCACCCTTTTCCTCTTTGAGCAGATTTTGATCAATAGCCACTGTGCCATTGTCATGTGTAGCCAGTTGAGATGCCAACCTACTCTCATGTATTCCATTGATTTTGCTCTCCCCAGCATGCAAACTAGCTTTTTCTTTTCCAATGATAGAATTGGAAAAATAAGTCAGCTCTTTTTTTATGTCAGCATTAGGTGAACTTGACAACTTACATGGGGAATCAGAAACCACAACAGTCCCATGCTGAGGATGGAGAACATTTCCAAGATCTTGCTTCTCTCCAATTACAGAATTAACAAAATTATTGTTGCAGCTTTGTCTAACATTATTGCTTGTTGATTCAGATTTTTTATTCTTCACATTTATAAGTTTTGAATCTGATTTAATGCCATCCTAAATACATGTATTCTCCCACAGGCCATGATTAATGTCCACGGTGGGGTTGTGATCTAGCAGCAAGCTGGATAACTGATGATGACCCAGGTTCAGGATCTAGATGGCATACTACCCATGATAATCTCATTGAATCAGTTGGGGTTACTGGGTTGGGTTAGTAAAAGTGGCTCTCATGGACATCTGAGAAGGCTCCAGCATGAATGGCCCAGGGACACATGCATATTTATAGTATTGGAAAAGATAGGATATAAAATTGTTATAGCTTTTGAATAGATGACACAACCTCGTCTAGGCATATTGTCCATGGTTGAATATGCCTCTTGCATTTTCAAGCTCAAAAGTTGGCATAAATGGTCATTTCCAATTTTACTAGGCATTTTTCTAGTTTCATGCCATTATGTTCCAATTTTGAATCCCATGGGTGAGGTGTGTTATCCACTAGTTTATATTGGGGTTTGCACAAAAAATCTAGCATATAAAAATGAAGGAAATAAGGGTTCTACTTCATGTATTTTCACAGTTGGTTGATCCCATGGAGTTAACAAGGTAGCTCTATGCATCAAAAATGGAGAAAATCAGTGACAAATAACAGTGATTGTTTATTTTGAATCCTTAGTACGAGATCACAGAAGACAGTAGTCACATTCAAATTTCAAAGAGGACAGCAATCATTGAAGGCACAACAAGTCTTCAATGTGCGGAAGAATTCGTCCTTTTGAAAAAGTTTGTACAAGGCAGGAGGGATATTACACCTGTCTCCAGGGCACACATAATTAGTTAGAAGTATTCAGGAATTTTTTCATACAGATATCAGTGTCACTCAAGCATTCCTTGAGATCTTTGGCCACAAACAATGTAGAAATATAACATGTCAGAATCAGCTTCCTATGGATGATTGTAGCTGTGAAGTTTGTAGCACGGAGAGTGGATTATGTAGCCTTTACATGTGTGTTATTTGGAGCAAACTTGAATTTCAAGTGAATACTTGCTGATGGGTAGTCTGTGATCTTTTTTCCCACTAGACATAGACATATTGTGCAATCGGTGAAAGAGAAATAAGCATGGGTATCAGTATTAAGGATTGTGCAGGGTCATCCAAAATGCTTTTCATATGTATGGCTTGTAAGAGAACACTGGAACTATTAGTGTAAAGGATGTTTTTCAGCAATGTGCACCTGCTTGTGATAGGAAAACCCTTGTGAAGGAATTTGATTGTGTTCAGAGGATATTTCATGGAAGTGAGAACTCCAAGGGGAGAAAACTATTTTGAAAGTCCAAAGAATTATTGGAAAGAGTGGAGTTGATGATAAGGCTACAATTTGTAAAGTGATGCAACGTTTCTTTCAAGAGTTGGAGATGGGATTATACTTGGGGACCTCCTTATTCAATTTGTGAAATACCTTGTTTGATCCAATGATATGGAAAATAAAGCCTTGTTGAGAAAATAGATTGTCATCATTGAATCAAGAAACTTATACATAGATGCACTCTACATCATATTCTTCGCATTAAGAGTGGTGTTTGGAAACGGTATTTTTATACAAACCTTAAATCACATTAAGTATTTCCTTCCAAGTGGAGATAGTTGCATCATTATAATACTTGATGTTCCAGGACAAGCAACGATTTTTCACCTATAGCAGACTTGGAATTGAGGCTCTTAGGAAAAGCAGTACTGGCATTGCTGAATATGCTTACCAGAAAACAAATAATTTTGAAAGGCCTTCATCTTACTATGTGAAATAAGGATAAGTTTTCAAAGATGTTGAGGATTAAAAAGATGAAACTGATGCATCTTACATACATTTAGCACAGGTCAAGTGGCAGACTCATTGGCAGATTTCAGTTGCTTTTGAGAGAATAATCCAAAGGAAAATGGATCCCAAACAACCCTTGTTCAATAGCACAGACCTCAAAGAGAGAGGAATGCTCCCATCCTGATCCATAATTATGGTGATATGGGGACTTAGGGTGTATATATAAGTATATGTACATGTGCCACATTGGAAAACGTTTTGATGAGCCAACCTACAAAATTGGAATAGACCAACCTGTTCATTTTGGAAGCCAACTTGTATACCTTGCTATGGATGTATTACAAATTTTTTTTCAGCTAATTTGAAAGATTACCCACCTTTTGTGGGGTCTCTGCCTAAAATTCCATTAGAGGAACCCAAGGAGCATTGGTATTCATGACATGGAGATTTCACACTTGGTTTGTGGGCCTCCTTTGAGGAGAAGCCCCCTGCATGGAGTTTTCATTTATATTTCATAGACTACATATTGTATGTGGTAACCCATTTATTCTCTTTCAAAATCTGAAGGCATGTACAAACCTATATATTCCCCTTGAAGGCTGGAATGCCTAGTCTAAAGTCCCTACATTCACCATTTAAAGAGAAATTGGGTTTGGCTCGCATGATTTAAGGAGGAGGAATATCTTTGAAGACCGAATTACTCTATAATTTCATTTAAGTCATTACTCTATGATTTCCTTAAAATCATAAATAAGTCATGCTAGATCTTCAACGGAATAAATATCATGATGTGGAGGGGTAATAAGTCCCACATTGGCAGTTGAGTTTCTTGTAACATCAATATCACCAATGACTTTATGGCCAATAGAGAAGCATCCATCATATATACACATGAATGCAAATATTTTCCACTCATCCTGTAGACCTTGAAACTTGATAAGAGTGGACAGAATATTAGGAAGCTCAGGCACAAAATGAAGAAGTCACAGAGCATCTTTGATGTGCCAACTTCCAAGTGACATTGAATGAAGACAACTTTAATTAAAATTTTGAACCACAGGAGACAGAGGAAAAGAAGTTTGAACCACAAAATTTTGAAAATTTGGCTACAGTTTACACAGAAATTGATTTTTTTAAGTATTTCAGGGTGTTTGTAATAGTGATAAGTGTCTTTGAGATTACAAAAGTAGTGTCTATGTCATGACAAAATCAGTGTGTCTGTCTGCCTTTTTGGAAAAATATTATTAAAGGATTATCTAGTAAAGGAGCAATTTGGAAAGGGAAATGACTCTCTAGTTGGCAAACTACAACTGTCAAAGTCTATTCTACAATTGGCCAATTCTGAAAATATCAGCAAATGTGTAGTCCGATAAGGAACATAACCGCCCAAAAAATATTATCTTGTTGGCTTGGAAGAGTGTATAAGGCTTGCAGCAGCTTGGGTCTATGTTATGGGGTATTGGATTAATAAGGCTTTAATGGAAAATATGGTCCAACATATTTGCAAGGACGAAAACAAGATTTAAGGCAAACTACACAAGCACCATATCCCCAGAATGGCTACTTCTTCATCTGCGCTTCATTTGATACAACCTGGAAATAATTGAGTATTATATTTTTTGGGATAGCAAGGATGGATCCAAGGCTAAGTTTGTGAGAACTCATGGAACTTGAAGATAACACTTTCTAGCATGGAAGATTTAGCAAGTCCAAAGAGGACCTTACAACAACTCTTGGAATCTAGTGTTCGGAACTTTAGGTATGAAGCTGAAGATGGACACCTTTAAGGAGAGACATAGGAAAATATTGGAGGAATTTAGAACCTAGATCAATAGAGATGCAACAAAACACTCAACAAAAATCCTATAAATTTCAGAATTCCAACGAGGGGGGGCATGATGACTGAAAATGGAGAGCTTCCAAGATTGGATTATACACGGAAAAGAGAGGCCATGAAAGAAGGTGCAACTCCAACAAAACCTGGAAGAAGGTTTGGGGGAAGGAGGACTTGACTAAAGCAAAGACTTTATTACAACTATCCACTGAAAAACAACCTAACACAGGATCATATCCTGACGAAAATTTTTCCTTAGACCTTCTTAATGCCCCCTTTGCCTCTGCTCCTTATGTGTGAGTACCCCTGTTGTATTTCAAGTCATTTTAGAGAGAAACATGACCTCAACTGGAGATTTCCTACCTTGTTACCATAACTCTTTCAAAACTGGCATATGATATCACAATCCCCAAAGCTTAAAGAAATTTGGAAACATGTTGCCAGCTATGGAAGTTTGGTTAGAAAGAAACATAAGGATTTTCATATATCAATCTATGAGGAAGCCCTTGAGAAAGACTAGTAGCAAGCGTGGGGACATTTATAATTGAAATAGTAAAAGCCACAGTGTCTAGAGAGACAAAATCCCCCAGTAGATGATTGTTGAATTTAAAAACCAAGGTAGCTCGAATCCTCCATCCCTGACAAAGGAAGTGGTACTCGCCGTAACAATAAAACTAAGAGACAAGGATGATATTTAAGACACAATAGACCTATGGGAAACTATAACAATCTAGCTAAGACAGAGGCATGACCAAGGGATTAAAACTGTCTTTTCAAATAGGATTTGCTCATTTGAATTGGAAGAGGAATTTTCCATAATCGTCAGAGCCTGGATGAGTAGTCAAGGGGCTTATGTTGCATTCAATATTGAATTGCATTATAGACGAAGCTGGTGAAATTACAAGCAGGTTCACATCTAGAAACGTAAATCATTACCCAAAACATCAAAACATAGCAACTGATTTTCTTTTCCAATAAGGGTTTGATATGCTGGAAGAGATGGGAATGTTCTTCTACTTGAATAAAGGGTTGGGAGTAATTATTATTGATAATATCAAGGAAAAGCATCAAAGTTTTAAATGGCACTATTATAAGGTACTTCACATTTAATCTCATCATGAAGCCTGTTGTAACACCCCTAGGATGACCCCTATGTGTGAAGTACATATTATGTTTAGGTTGGTGACCCGTGAGGCTATTGGAACTCCTGGAAACCACAAGGCTTTGGAACGTCCCTGGATGGTCGAGTTGGACACCTTGGAAGGGTAGTCGCATGTGCCGATGGACTACGGATGTAGAAAAGGGGTTGCACTACTTGGGTTGTGGGTGTAAGGATTCTGGACACCACATATCTCCACCATGGTATGATATTGTCCACTTTGGGCCTAAGCCCTCATGGCTTTGCTTATGGGTTTTACCCCAAAAGGCCTCATACCAATGGAGATATTTGTCCATCCTTATATACCCATGATCCTCCCCATTTCTAGTCAATGTGGGACTTTGGTCGTATACCCAACAATCCTCCCCTCGAACAAAGGACCATCGAGCCTCCCCTCAAACGATTATCCATCCGTCCACTCTCTACCAACCAGGATTCTCCACTCCAATGCGTTGGAAGCACACGGCTTACATGGAGCACCACCTGCCTCGAGAGCTTGCTCTATCCCAGGTCAACTCCTCTTCACCGTGTTGGGACTAGGACACATCCATGAAGAATCTGGAGCATACCGCCTGTCTAACCGAGCTCATCCATGGATCCCATCGTGATATTACCAGGGCCCACCACCTTCGTTCGGCATTCGAGGATTCATCCACTTCGCTAACTTTGGGGCATGGCTCCGATACCACTTGTAAGGATTCTGGACACCACATATCTCCACCATGGTATGATATTGTCCACTTTGGGCCTAAGCCCTCATGGCTTTGCTTATGGGTTTTACCCCAAAAGGCCTCATACCAATGGAGATATTTGTCCATCCTTATATACCCATGATCCTCCCCACTTCTAGTCAATGTGGGACTTTGGTCGTATACCCAACAATCTACTGCAGAAATAAAATATTTACTGAGAGAATAATACACATACAAAACCCAACAACAAATCACATAAACATAAACACAATGTTTAACCAGGAAAACCCCAAATCTGGGGAAAAACCCATCCTAATGAAATTTCATTAACCATTGGCCAAAACCCTGACCAATCCGGCCAAGTGAGCCTTCATCGCTCACCTCCAAGCCTACCTTACAATGAAGTATTCCCAGCCTCTTATAGGCTCCATTACATGTAATACCATGGGCCAAAACCATGGGTGCACAAAACCATGTGCCCCAAAACCACTACTATCTACCCTAGTCAACATTTACTCTACCCCGAGTCATGTTTACCTAACAATTCCCCCCTTAAACTTGACTTGGGGATTATTGACTAAATCCAGCCAAACCTACTAAATGAGACAACACCGCTCACTCTAGCTCTTCTCCCCTCAAATTTTTACCCAGGGTAATTGTAAACTTGACATCCCCCCTATCACCTAGGTCTAACCCAGACTTTACAAGTGATTATCCAGGGGTACGCATGCCATACTAGGTCTTACAGCAGTATGCCCATTTACATGTAATAAAATTATTGTTCTCTCAGTAAATATTTTATTTCTACAGTAATTCCTAACAGTGGGGTTAATGAGGAAATGAGCTTATTGGTTGGATGTTGTTGGGTTTGATACATTGAAATGCTTATGTACAGTAATGGTATGTACCTAGCTTTAGATAAGCCATTGTCTTATGGAGTCGAAGCCCCAGCCCGGGGGTGACCCGTTGTTGAGAAAATGTGAGCATCGTGGTCTATGGCTGGGTGGAAGTTGGAACATCTGAAGATTTGCAACCAATTTGTGTCTCTTATCAGATAAGTGTTTATCTTTAATGTTTTTATGACTTCTGTTATAATTAATTATATATTATTATGTACTTCATGTGAATAGTAATCTAAATGGTGTTATTATGAAATTGCATTCCTGTATATGAGTGAAATGCATCATAGAATGCATTAAACACAGATAACATATGTTACATGAGGTGAATTGAACAAAAAAACACAAAATAATGGATTACATAGGTAGTTAAACACCACAGTAGGTGACTGGGGGCATTACACTTGCAAGGCTTAAACTCAGGCCTCCCTTAATTATATGAGTGTGCAAGATGGTGACTCCTTATGGGATAAGAATGGAAGGAGTTTTTATTCAGATCAAAGTCATTTCTGCAGTGCACTGTCTGCAGATTTTTAAACTCAGCATCCTTTTTTTCTCTTAACAGTTTGGCTCAATAGCTGACGAGTACCTTGTGATTGAAGATTATAAGCAATAAGACATCATGTTGAAGAAAATTATAGAGACAAAAGTAAAGAGGTCATGGAATGGGGGATGGATATTTGAACCCCTGACTGTGATCCCTCAAAACCACCAAGGCTAAAAACCCCCCTCATTAACAAAAAGTTGTGTCTGAAAGAAATGGAAGTTCTAATGATGTGGAAGGGCGGCTGCATGAAAGGAGGATATAGAACATAGTAATTATGTAAAGGGTGGCTGCTAGAAGAGCAATTGTAGGAAGATCCACAACAAGGGGTAGCATGGATTATCTAATGTTTGATTCAGGATCAAGGGGGAGCCCCACACAATTGTACCATATCCAAACCATGATCTTGTGCCTGAACACAATATTGAGTAACTTCTGGGCAAATCTCTGCTGCAGCCTGCAGGCCAAAGTAGCAAAGAAAGATCGATATTTTCAAGCTTCTTATTACTGTCTATAACCACTTTATCCATCTCTAGCATATCTGCACAACCGAACATATCCTGTACAGTTCTGAAACCCATATCAGAAAAAGTTCACGATGCTTTCTGTTAAATCTTCAAATATGATAAATATGTTATGGCAACTTATAATTTGTAGCATGCACTCTTTCTAGCCTAGGAGTCATTATCATGCTCAAAAAGTGAAGAAACTAAGTTTGAACACACAATTTTGTGTTAGATGGGCTAGCTGTAGATTAAGGGTGCTTTAGTCTGAGATCAGGTGTGGCACTAGCTTTATAGTCTAGATTTTTGGACTTATTATGTTGTTGGTTTTCCTTCAGAGGGAGTTGAAACCCTGAATTGCTTCAAACTCTGTAAACCTTGTGTATTGATTTGCTTTAAGGACACGTTAAACAATGTCACAAGATGTAATCCTCATCACCAATAAGAGATGAGAAATTAAGTGTTATATGACTCATTTTCAGAGCATATAGATCATCAAACAATGGTGCAATAAACTTCAGGACTTGACCACATAAAATACATAGAGAAACAGTGAGAACCAAATAAAAGTTTTGATGTCAGTGACAAATCTGAGTATGTTGTTGAATTATAAAGTGGGTTGTTGAGCTCATTGTTTTTCTTGCATTAGAAGGTGTTTAATACTTCATTGTGCAAAAAAAAAACATTAAAATAATCAAGGTGTAACATGGCACATTTCAGACCTTGCTGCAGAGTGAGTAAAATGACATACAAGAAATAAATCACATGCATTGAGGTGTTAAATGAATAACCAGGAAGTTGTTCATACCATGGATCATGCAATATCCACCAAAAACAAAATTAGATCTGAAGGCTTGAAGTTAACCCTATACATCAATCTCAAATGGCATGAATTGTTCCACTTATTATTAAGTAGGTTGTTCACCCTATTTTGACATTAATTAGTCTTCTTTGAGTGTTTAGATCATAAAGATATTTCAATATTGGCACAAGTCATTGTAAATTGACCTCAAATGATCAATACATATTCAATTTTCCCAAGCATGACAACTCAAGTAAGTGCTTGTCTTAGATCCAAGATAAGTAAATGGGTGAAATAAAAATAACCTTGGATCTAGTGACCTAGATTTAGAGATATAGAAAGCAAAACCCTCCAAATAATTCAGAGCAATATTCCTTTTTCTAATGAATCATCAATAGGGTAGTTCAACCATGAACCCATTACATCCTCATGAATGGAACTAGAATTAGCTAATGACATGTCATGTACAATTGACTCTAGAGTATTATCCCATCCATAAGATAAGCCTTCGCAGGTAACACAACATCATCATGTTATAGTGTTTTGACAGTGGAGTTGGAAAAGGATGCTTGACCACTTTGTTCACAACCTGACCATTTTACACAGGAGTTCTTCGACATCATTCTCTACATCCTGGATCTCTTATGTAGTTGTACATAATCCCAATTCACCCTTGTCACATCTTAACATGCTATCCATTATAAGTTAATTTTGAGGAAGAATCCATTTTTTAGGCATGAACAAACTCTACAGATGGATGCATAGGAAGTGCATATTCCAATTTTTGGAATGGTAGAATATTATACATGAATCAATAGAAAGTGATCACAACCTCTGAACCATCATATTTTGGAATAATGGAGATGGAAAACGAAGTTTTGACAATGCCACTCTGATTGTACTTTGAACCCGTTATTGAATGCAACCACATTCACACGTAGGCGGTGGAACTAGAATATTTCCAGTAGTTTATTGAGTACAAAATGCATTTATGTCCAAAAAACTTGTTAGATTAAGACATGAAAAATCAACAAACAACTAAAAATGAAAGAGGTTGATCCCAAATGTTCTGGAATGCAATTTGAATACCTTATTTTTAAGTTGGAAATTACACAACATTGAGTTCTATGCTTCTTCAGTTTCATTTTTTTTTACAGGAACAGATATTGGTTTATATTAAAGCCTTGGCATGAATGCCTCTAATCAGGTTACATAATATGAGGGAAAAGCCTAGTTTTCCTCTCCTGCCAAGAGCTCAATGGCTCGGACACTTATAAACCGGTGATTCTTACATACAGAAATCGAATCAATATCCATAATTTTCCCAAGCTTGTGGATACAAACAAACTGATTCACTAAAATGCAATAAAACATGTGTTAGGTCTCCGTAATAAGCAAGATTGGCAAAAGTCCGATCACAGAGTTAACATCATTTCAACCAACTTTGGGATTCTAGGATCTAGCCCTCCTGAATCCGGAGAGGGATCTCTCCAATATGTACAAAGATGGATTTGTCTTTGAAAGCTTAAGGTAATGATATTAGGCTAGCCATGAAGTCCAAGGGTTTTGTTTTGTTTTTGGATGGTTGGGCATGATTTGCTGTTTGAGGCGGAAAGATCTATATGCAAATAGGCTCAAAGGTGAGAAGTTGCAAGCAAGAAGAGTAAGTTTCGGTCAAGAAAATAGATAATTGCAGATTTTCAGTCCATTGGGCTATGGAGTCATAATAGGATTTAATTGGAACAGCAAGAGGCAAGAGTGGTATATGGGGCAAGTCATCTATGTCTAAGGATCTCTTTTAAAGTTTGATTTGTGGAATGGAATGGTACATCAAGAGGGGAAATAACAGATGCAGAACAAAGAGTAGCCTAGGTTTTGGTAAGTACTTTGAAACTAGCCAGCCTTTGACCAGACACTTAAGAAAAACATGAAAGCAAACTAGGATCTGGTAAGTACTTTGAAACTAACCAGCCTTTGATACACTTTCAATAGAAAACACATAAAAAACAAAGGGAAACTTGGAGGCAACCTTTGGAGTAGAAAATAGCGGGCTGGGCTCACCACAAATCCTCTCCTAGTTCTTCTTTACTTAATTACTTTCAAGACAATCACAGAGATAACACAGAATGGCCTAAGATCTGATAAGCACTTTGAAACTAGTCATCTTTTAACACATTCCAAGGGAAACAATCAAGCAACTATGCAGATAAGTCTGGGACCAGGGCTAGCCATATCTTCCTCATTTCATCTTCACACAACATATACTGAAAGTAACATTCAAAAATAATATTCAGCTAAGACAATAAGACGAGGGAACGCCAACATTATTATGCCTAAACTGAATTAAATCACTTTTAAATAACACAGTGGAAAGAAAACATTTAAATAAAGGTTTCTCAGCCAGAGAAGGTTACTGGTATACAGTAGGTCCTAACCCTGTTTAAACTGTTCTTTACAGAAGAAAATGAAACATAATGAAAACAGAAACAAAATTACAAGTTACAATGAGAAAAACATCACCGTCAACATAGACCAGGATCCCATAAATCAGCTTGTATTGATGCTCCAAACCAGTTGCAATCTTCAAGTCCAGTGTGTTAATTCATCTTTCTTTCATAAACTAACTTATCTGTTACAAGCAAAGCTTCAAGAGCCAGTGAATCACTATTTACAATCAGAAATCTCCAGCTCAATTATAATATGATGCTCTGCGATTACCTAGCAACCAACCAACCCCTCACTCATCTTCTACTGAAGTATTTATAGAAAAATGAGGAGGTGAGATCTGATAAAAGATCTCAAAATCAATTAATACAAGCATTAATGTCTTTCAAGCCTTTGAGAGGCTTAAGAGAAACTGTACAGGTGTTCCGCTGTATTAACGGATTTACACTCATGAATTTAGCTCAGTGGGAGCTTTGTTTGACATTTGAGGATCTGTGTACTATTAGGGTTACTCTGTGAATCATTCTGTCATTAAATCTGCGGCAGAAGTAACTTCTTTGGCTGTTTCGAGGCAAAAAATCTGATCTTGTTCAATAAGTTTGGCCTCTGATTGAGTGTTTTGAGACAATAGGTAACACTGTGGTGGTTGAGGAATCAATTTGCCTCAGATATGGTGGTGGAGGCAATATGTCTGATAAACACTTTAGGTTTTCTCTTTTAAACTGTGTTTTGAGTTGGGGATTAGGCTTTTGATAACTGTCTTAGCCATAATCCCTACTCATCTGATCATTAACTCTCTTCCCCGGTTCATCTTTGGCCTTCTGCAATCTGATACTCTTTCTCTGTGATTTCTTCATACTTTCCAAGTCTTACAGGGGCGCATAGCGACAAAGTCTTATGAAACCTTGTTGACAACATAGTTTGCACCCTGCTGTCGATTTCTCTGATGTATTCGAAAGGCAAAGGATCGTCATCCTCGTCCCA
The DNA here is from genome assembly GCA_034641835.2 of Pinus albicaulis. NCBI lineage: Eukaryota > Viridiplantae > Streptophyta > Pinopsida > Pinales > Pinaceae > Pinus > Pinus albicaulis. The sequence goes on along the minus strand of JAXQQM020063572.1, from coordinate 24,317 downwards.
CGAAATTTCTCCATGTAAATAAAAAAAAACCTTAAAGCTGCAAAATACACGCAATAGTTATAAAATCCTGCGCTTATATGGGCAAATCTGCATCGGAGGGCGTGTGGGAGAATGGGGAGATCGGAGCTGTTGATCGCGCTGTGATCAACGGTCGGGCGTGATTTGGAAAGTCAGAGCGGAGAATAGTTTACTGGGGAATGGAATCAGGCGATCGAATGTGGACCGTCGATCTGCAGAGATCGACGGTGGATATTTACTCTCGGTTGCGCCGGGGCCCAGCTAAACAGTATGCAGCTTGATTAAAGGGAGGGTGACTTCAATGAACGACAACTGTTGGATGCGGGGGTCTCGATTTGACGGCTACCGTTGATTCCGCTGGGCGGCCTTCATCCGACAGATAACGCGCGGGGGGCTAACTTTATGCAGTGGTTTTCTGAATGGTACAGAGGACGCGTGTCAAGAGGTGTGCGAAATCGCTGGGCCTCGGGCCAAAACAGCATTTGCCCGAAGAGTGGTGCGGAATAAACCAGGGTTTTGGAAAACAGCGCGGGGAATGGTGAGGTCCACAAGGTAAGTAGCGCTCCGCGCCATCTGATCTGCAGAGTAGATCGACGGTCGAAATTGTTTCAAAATTATATGGGCGGAAAACCTTTGGAAAATGATTAAAACTCGATTTTCATGATTTTCAAAGGTTTTTGGTGCTTCGGGCGGAGAAAAATGGATAAGCGCCCCAATGGTTTACAGCGTTTGGTTCCGGCACTGGGGTGCATGGAGGAAAAAGGTAGGGGGCTTAGCCTGAGGAGCTTAAGACCAACGCATAGAAAATGTGTGTTTCTATGGTTTTTTAATGGTTTTCAAAGGGAAATGAAGGCTTCCGATAAGGCCAAGAAGGAATCTTAGACCTTTAGAAAATGGATTTAAATGAAGGAAAACGAAGAATTATGAAGTTGAGGGGTTTCCAAAGGGGAAAAGGGGGAGGTAGAAAAGGAGGTTAGTATTGAGGAAAAATAAGGGAAAACGGGTCTTTTGCAGCAGTGCCTGACTTGGAAATCAGCAAGATTCTGAGGCTTTTGAGATTTGAAACAGCAGTATGGGATATGGACAGAGGGAAAAAGCAAGAGGCCTTATTGAGACTTCAAGAGCCAACAATTTTAGTGATAAAATTTGTTCCTTGGAGGCTCCCAAAAGTTTTAGCCACCTTTTGGTATAACCAAATATTATAGGTGGCTAACAACATGTAAGAAAAAATTTTAAGGAATGAGATCCCATGCTTTGTCCCTGTCTCTTAGAAGAGTGCCGACAGAGAGGAGGAATGCTTTATTGGCTTCTGAATCTGCATCCTTGTTATTCTCCCTCAACAAATGGAAGAAGTTCAAACTCTAAAAAGTTTTAACCAGTGTTTTGATTCTTGTCATCAATCTTGCAAACCTGAAGTCTATAGGGGCAGAATTGTCCACTATAGTTTTTATAATGGACTGAGAATTGCCAATTACATTTACCTCTTTGATGCCTAGGTCTTTGACTTGCTTGAGGCCTTGGAACAGAGCCAACGCTTTTTCTTGGATGCTATTATTGTGTCTCAAGCCCCAGGAATAACTATGCTCGATTCTGCCTTCTATATTCTTTATGACACCTCCTACACCATCTTTCCCTGGATTGGCTTTGGCTGCCCCGTCAAAGAATAAGGAGTGTTTGGGATAAATGTTAATCCAATATGAGAAGTCTTTCTCATTGACTCTAATTTTCCATTCTTTGCTTGGATTGCTTAACCTTACTACTTCAGAAAATTGGAGGCCCATCATGACACCCCATTCAAAATCCTGCTGACTTAAATTTGTATCCTCAAGCTGATCGTCCAAGATTTATTTCAGCTGGAATTTGATCTTGATCATGACAATATTTGCATCCTACACTTTATCTCTGAACATTTTCTTGTTCCTCTCAAGCCAGATTTGCCAAAAAATGATCTTTGGCAAGGAAAGTCAGGCAGCCTTAAAACATTTGTTTTTTGGAATGACTCCTGGATATCTATGCAGCCAATTGGCAAACAAATCAGTGATGGAGATGGGAAATGTGAAATTGATTCTCCAAGGGTCCAGAAGCTCATGCTAGATCTCTGTTGCGAATTTTCATTCCAGCAATAGATGGCAAGCATTCTCTCCATTTTCTCTGCACATTATACATCTGGAAGGCCCATGGAAGCCCCTTTTCTTCAATCTGTCTTCTGTTAGGATTCTGTTGTGGCACAAGAGCCAGTGGAAAAGATCGATTTTAGGAATGGATGTGTCGCGCCATATCCCCTTCCAAGGCATGGGATTAGGAGGGATGTGGGGTTGTTCCAGCAGTTTTATATATCCCTGCACACATAATAGATGCCCGAATGAGAACCCCAACCGCGTTTGTCAAGTCTCCTAGCGTGGATCGGGGCCATGCCCTTCAAATGAGTGAATAAGTCAGCGCAGTCCAGCTTCAACTCCGTTGACACCTAAAGCGACTTCCAACTCTGCCAATTACAATTATCCCAGCATAGGATGTCCCACAGAGTTATGAAGCCAACATTGGACATCCAAGACCGCACCGCATGCAAAGATCTGATTTCAGCAAGTGGAGGATTATTCATAATGCGATCCTCCCAGATATTAATTTGTTTGCCATTCCCCGGGATCCAGAACGCATGGTGGTTGATCAACGGGGTGGCTTTAGCATAGAGCTTGAGAAAGTGCGATCTGTTTTTTGGGAGGGGTCTATCAAGACATCGTTTCCTTTAACCGCAAAAGTATTTCTTCCATAAGTCAGTTTGTGCCCAACCAAGATTAGGAGCTATAATCCTTCAAATGATTTTTTCTCCCATAGCCACGTTTTGAGTGCAAAGGTCTTTGAAGTTCAAACCACCTTCCATCTGGGGCTTGGATACTTTGTCCCAGCTAACAAATGGGATTCTCTTCACATTCTGTTTACCCCCTTTCCAAAAAAACTTTCGAATGAAATCCTCCATTTTCCTAAGAATGCAAGAAGGAGCTAGCAAAACAAAGAATTGAAAAATTTAGAGACTGCTGAGAACAGCCTTGATGAGCATTGAATTACCTGCAAGTTTGAGCCAAGAGAAACCCCAGGCCTGGATCTTGAGCTTGAATTTTTCTAACAGAGGGAGCCAGTCTCTGTTGAAGACGATCTTGTGGAATATTGGGAGGTCGAGATACTTGAACGAAGACCAGTTGGAGGAGGCAGCAAAGCCCAAACATATGGAAATGGCACTGGGAGTATTGGCCGAAATTTTCCAACAGTATATATGACATTTCCCCTTATTTAGTTTGTTTCTCATTTCATCATAGTAATCATCCAACACATCTTTGAACCTTGATGCCGAAAGCACAAAGGCTGCGCCCAACAATAGAGAATCATCAGCAAACAAAGCATGATTTATATTTTTGACTCCTCTTACAATGTTGAGACCCATAATCTCTTGGTCTTGCTTCTTCTTGTCCAAATAAAAGCTAAGAACAAAATCTTAAAGGAAAAATAGGAGGGGGGAAAGAGGACACCCCTGCCGAAGCCCTCTCGTAGCTTTGAAGAAATTTGTTGCTTGCTCATTCACCAGAGGGGCATCCAAGGCTTAGAGATACAAGCCCGAATCTAGTTGGTAAAGTTAATCCCAAACCCAAGCTTATGCATAAAATCCAAGAGAAAGTTGTGTCTAACACGATCAAAGACATTTGCTAGGTCTAGTTTGACAACCATACCCTTTTCTTTTCGGTGCAGGCTTGAATGGATCGCCTCTTGAACTAAGATGAAATTGTCCACAATCTGCCTTCCATGAAAAAAACCACCTTGGTTCTCCGGGATAATACTAGGAAGGATAATTTTCAATTTGTTGGCAATCACTTTGGTTATCAGCTTGTAGCCTATGTTGCATAGAGAAATAGGGCGAAATCTGTTGAAATTATTGGCTCCTTTTTCCTTAGGGATGAGGGCAAGAAAGGTAGAGTTAGTGCTGCCCCCAATTTTCTGATAGGCTTGGGATTTCAAAACCATTTTGTACAAATCCTTTTCCACTATCTGCCAACAAGATTGAAGAAATCTGGCTGTAAAACCGTCCAGTCCTAAGGTTTTTTCAGGCTTCATAGCAAAGAGAGCAGCCTTTATTTCTTTTTTAGATACCTTTGCTTCCAATAACTGATTCATCCTAGAGGTAATCTTTGAAGGAACCACATCTAGGAATTTAGAATTTTGGACCATCACCCCTTCTTCACTGTAAAGATTTTTAAAATGAGAGAAGGTTGCCCTTTTAATGCTAGTGAAATCATTGTGAGTTATGGTCTCTTCCTTGATTTTTGAGATGGAGTTAAAGCTTCTCCGTGCTTGGGCTTGCTTGTGGAAGAAGGAGTTCCTATCTCCCGATTTAAGCCAAAGACTGCGAGATTTTTGTCTCCAATATTATTCCTCTGACAGGCATGCCTTATGAAACTTCTGTTGTAAATATTCCTCCCTATCTAGAACTTCTTTTGTAATTTCTGCATTTTCCGAATGCAAGTGATGGAGCTCCAGACTGTCTTGGACTTGTTTTCTTTCAGTTGCAAGGTTAGGGAGGGGTTTGGCCCAACTTTTCATAACAGCTTTCACTCTGTTGAGCTTCTCCTCCCAAACGAAAAAGGAGGAGCCCTTGACAGGAAACCTCCAACATTCCTTAACCTTATTCATGAAGTCTGACCCCTTGACCCATAAAGGACTAAATCTGAATGGAATAGGGTCGTGATCAATTTGGGCCAGCAGTTCAAGCTTGATATGTTTATGATCTGAAACGCTGCAAGGGAGAACATGCATTCTAGCCTCTAATCCTAAAAGGAGAAAATAATTTTGAACGAGAAATCTATCTAGCCTTGCAGCAATATGCCCCGGACCAACTATTTTGTTTGACTAGGTGTACTTACCATTAGAGGGCTTGATGTCGAGCAAGTCCCAATCCTACATGAGGTCCTCCACCCATTCCCTTGCTGGATCCCTTACGATGCTGCATCCTCACTTCGAGTAAGGTGAGATTAAGATCGCAAGCAATGATGATGTTTTCCAGATTCTCCATTTCTACCAGACTTCTGATGGAGTCCGACCAGGCCTTTTTCTCCCCTGCATTTACTGGGATATACACATTGAAGAGACTAATGACTTCCTTTGTATCAAGATGTTGAAGTTTCAAGAACAACCAGTGAGTATTTAGGATCTCAATGACCATCGATAATTTGCTAATATTCCAAAGAGTGCCCAGCTCGCCCGAGGCTCCTCAAGCAGAGACTGCCTATCCTCCACCTTTATTCCAAAATTTCTTACTTATTTGGAGGAAGTCTTTGTCCTCCATTTTTGTCTCCTGAATAAGAAGTCTGTCTGGGGTTTCTATCCTTAGAATACTTCTTATTGCTTCTTCTTTCACTCTGCTCCCCATACCTCTGCAATTCTAGGAGACAACCTTCATCACTTACTTTTTTGGGTGTGATGAGCTCCCTTGGAGCCTTGTGTCTGGTTTCTTTTCATCTTCAAAGTTTTTGCCAAGAGTTTCTTGAGGGTTGGTTGACTACCCTGGAGCTTATCTTTATAGGTTTCATGTTCTCTCTTTTCTTAGGTAGACTTATGGCCTCTTGTCGATCTTCTAGCCGAATTTTGCGAATCCCCTATTTCTCCTTCCTCCTTTGATTCCTCCCGAGACTTTTTCTTCCTCTTCAGCTTCTACATGTTTTTCTTTAGGTCTATCTGAGACACTTTCTCCTTGCCTTGAGCCTGAAGGGGTCCCTTGGTCTGGGGTCACTTTCTTTTGCATCTCGACCTCCTGGGTGTCCTATAAAGCTGAGCTTAAGGGCCCGAATTTGTTTTCTTGACCATTCGAGGGAGGGGTTTGTTGAAAAGTAGCCGGCTGAGGGCCTTTACCATTTGGGACCCCAGATTTGGGGGTTTTATGGGAGGTCTTTGACTGCTTGATCTGGTTCCAGCCCTCCTCCTTCCCTTTCTCCGCCTATCCATTGCTCGGGCAACCCCTAGCAAAGTGACCGTAAACATGGCATTTCTGGCATTTGAAGGGAAGCTGCTCATCGTCTAGCTTTTGCACATGAGTCCAATTGCCAACATTGATTTTTATTGCCTCTGGAAGGCCCACCTCTAGATCTACCTCAATGCATATTCGAGCACAGTCGTATTGATCCTTGTTATTTGCCTGGTCAATAAATTTACCCAGGGCGTTACCTATGTGCTTCAGAGAATCCCATTTCCAGCAATGCACTGGGAGATTTAGCAACTTAACCCACACAAGAACAGCCATTGGTACATCCACTACTGGGTCGAAATCCGACGTCCACTTATTGAGATACAGGCCCTGAGGTCCCATGAAGTAGGGGCCATTTCGAAAGGTCAAGTCTTTATCCTCTTTTGAGATGAATTCGAACAGAAAATAGCCTCTCCCCAAGAAATAAGTGGTTACACTGTTCTTGATCAACGGCATCTAGTTTTTGACAACCTAGTTCAGCGTTGTTTTTGGGGAGGGCCAAAGACCCGTGAACTGTCCCACGAGAGCGCGATCCATGACAGATAAAGCTACCTAGATCGAACCCTGAAGGGGAAGGGAGATTTCTGGAATAACAAATTTTTCCCAAACTTGGTTGCTTCAGTTTTCTTCTTCTTCGGCAGCGTAGCCAGCAAAGAGTTGAATGCATCCTCAGCGGACGGAGGAGGCGGGGGAGGAGGAACCTAGGGTGAGCCCAGAACCTCCATGGTAGCGTGGAGAAGCCCTAGCTTCGGGCGTGTGCGGGCTCACAGGTAGCTGTAGCAGCAGCGCGACTCTTGATCAAAATAACTTCTTCACTTTCATGATTTCCTCATCCCATACCAATTATCAGCCCTAACATTTTATTTTTAATTTAATCCCAAACTAGTGTTTTCTACTACACATGTGGAAATAAAGAAAACAATTTTTTCAATGTCCACAAATGAGAAAAATAGGTCAATGGGACAACTATCTCAAATCCTTCACAAGGTGATAAGCCCAGTGGAAAAGGGAAGTGTCACCACTATTCCCGAGGCAACAACTTTCCTCATTTTAGTGAAACTCTACCTATGCCCTTTCTCCTAGTCCTATGCATCTGCACAATATCCATATCCAGCTCCCTTGCTGCCATTCGCATCAATAAAAACTCCCTACCCATCACCCTGTATCTCCTACTGTCATTCTTGTTCCCCATCACTCTCCCCCAACACATACCCTCGCAAAAAAATTCAAATATATGGAAAATTTACTTGTTGCATTCATTGATTTTAATTTATTTATCACACATATTTAATTGTTATTCTCACAGATCAGTGAAAATTTAATGAACATGTTGGTAGATTTATTTCATATTTTGAAGGATTTAAGACTAGATCCATGCTTCTTATTCACTAATTTGGAAGGTTAAGTGACATATTTTGGATTTTGGATCAACCAATTATCCTAGATACATGCCCTAGAACTAGCATTCACTAGCATTGACGTGAGGATTATTTTCGGCGACAGTTGCATCTTTCCTAAACTATCTAATCAAACCCCTTGGGATTTATTCAAGGGGAAAAAGTGATTGACAATACTACCTGTCTGAATTTGGATTAGGAGCAGAGAAAAATTCACTTTGAGAGACCATGGATTCTTATACAAATCAACAAAGAAGAATGCCCACTGAAGATGATGAAGCCCACAACTACGAAAAATTAGTGTTATGAGTTTTGACATTTACATTAAGGAAAATCCTAGTTTTGATATTTTATAGCTATAAATTGCTAATATCTTTCCATTGAGAAATTATACTTTCAATTATTGCTATCTTTGAATGTATATCTAGCTTAAAGTTGAAAAACAATTTAAATAATTTCTCCAATATGTCTATGATTTACCAACATCACAATGGATCCATAATGACACTCATTCTATGTTTAAGATTCTAAATGATATGCAATTTCGAAAAAAACCTGTGACGCCCATGGGGAAAATTGTTGATGCACTTCACTCACTAGATCTCCCTTTATAACTGACTGTATAACCTGTCCATTCATAAAAGTTGTTAAAAGTCACCACTTGTTAGCAACACTAAAATTAAGATGGGGAGAGCCATGCCTTCAAATTACCCATTTCGAGAGGTAAAGTATAGTTCATTTAGTTTTGAAAGCATTTTCAAAGTTCAAGCTGCAACTGCATACATAAAATACACTTCTAGTTGGAACTTAGTTTAGATCATATATGATTGTGAATATTCTATTGTATAAGAAAGAATGCACCTAACTCATCCTCCCAGTGCATGTTATCCTAGATGATGCAACATTTCTTCTACATAAATGTTGTTGATGTACCAATGAAAGGGTCAAATCTCACAGCTCTACTTGCTAGAAGTCCCAATAGGGAATCATCTTGAACTATTAGGACCAAAAACATAAGCTCCAAAAGCCTGCAAGGAAAGTCATTAAAGTAGATTATAAGGATTGTTTCCCTTATTGGTAGAGAGAAACATTTAAAAAATATAAACACGTAATAATTAAACATATTTGAAAAATGAAACTTCCTTCTATGAATCATTACTCTTAACCAACCATATCCTATTCATCATAAACAAAATATCCAAGAAGGAACTAAATCCTAGCAAGAGGATATAATGTCATTGTAAATTATTTATTAAGTACAACAATCCTAGCCTATATTGATTTATGTTTTGATTTTAAAAGTAAATTTTAACAAGATCCTGGTGCATCAGTGTTCAATAATGACTTTGTATTCATATTAGTTCCATATTACCTTGAGTTCTTACATTAGAAGGTAAACATGCAACGCTCAGTGTTCTCATTTTTCTAGTATTTAGAAGACGACCAACATGTGATAATGAATGGCATACATTACTAAAATGCCTTTTTTATGAGAGTATAGTTGCAATTAGAAGTGTAGCATATGTAACTCAATCCAAGAAGTCTAAAAAAGTTCAAATTCTTCAAAAATAATGCATGTTGGTGAAAAAATTTCAAATTCAATATAATTTGAAATACATAACAAAAAACTCTAAAACAAAGATAGGTTTAAAGAGGATATAAGTAAAGCACAAAATCATTCATGAGCCTTACAACACAAACCATCCCTAAGCCTTGAATATATTTTTAACAAAATTTTGGGATCAGCTGGACTTATTATTTACTACTATTTGCTACGTTTTTTACTCATCCAGGCCTCATTAAAGCAATATGTTTGTAGTCTGGTGCTTTCATTTGGTCACATATTGATACCAAATGAAAAGTTGTAAATTGTAGGAGTCTTTAGGGTTAGGTAAAGTAGACCATTAGGAGGTTGTAGAGCTTGAGTGGGCCTGACAATAACGAACATGTGTTTCATAAAAGGCCAAAGGATCAAATCCAGAGTGGGGTAGAATATATACACCTCAGTAGAATTTTGCAATCAAATCACTAGGTGGAGGTGGGTCCTTTGTCCCTTGCCTCAGAGAGAATAAGTAGAATTGATGAAATATAAAGTTATCTCAAATTTATAGCTCATCACTCATGTGAAACCTACCCAAATTTGATTTCTCAAGTAGTCTAAGGAAAATTTGGGATTTTATCTTGAAAATAAGTTCCAAAACCCTTTCACTGTAGTCACTGTAAAATGATCTATGTTTCCAACTGCCTTTTTGCAGTACCTTTTATATTTCTCATACAGATAACAAATGCTTGACTAGTCTGACTGATAGCTTGCACATAGGTAGTTCTTTATTTTACACCATTTTAGTTTTCTTTGATCTTGAAATCCTGTGTATTGTCCAGAGATTCCTAAAATGCAAGAAAACTATGTCATGAACTAAATCTGGTAAGTATCTCATAGCCGACATCTGCTTTGCCACTGTTGATAAACATTTTATTTTGTTCTGAGCTCAGTTTTTGTTAAGTTTGCAACCTCAACACTACTTCACTTTCATATGATACGCTTTGGTATGGGTGTTGTTGTGAGGTTGCTACAACTGATCCTGGAAATAATTATTTAGAAGTATAAAATAACACCATGTGGGCTTCATGTCATGTTAGCAGCACAGTAATCCATAAACTGTTGTAGGAAGAATTTTTTTGGGAATTTTCTCTCATTAGGGTTTGTTGGGTACGCTAAAAGGTAGATGGATAGTGGGTGTTGAAGAGAATGTAGTCAAGAGGAACGCATCACAGGAAGTTAGAGTCAGAACAAAGAGGAAGTTTGTTATTATTGCAAGATGTAGAAAGAATAGGAATAAGAGCGAAGCATCAAATATTTGTTGTCCATGCCAGAGCACAAGATGAATTATGATCTGATCTGAGAAGGACTAGATCAAGTCATCTTAAACTTCTCTTTCTATATGTAAAACCCCACGTCCAATTTCATGATCTTTTATTAATCACATCGCTCTCTGGTTCATCTAATCCAACCAAAAAATAAATTACATAGCAGATTCCATCACGGCTACTATGTCTGATCATCTATTGCAGTTAGATTATCAGTAACAGTTTCTTAAATGCTTACCTTTTGCATTACCAGTATCGCTGTAACTCTTCTCTACTGTGTTGGTAACGTTGTTTAATATCAAACAACGTTTTTTCTCTCTGCAAAAAAAATAATAATATTATTTTTGTTAAGTCTTCCCACCAATCCTCCATGGAATATACCTTCTTGACATTTAAATGAGTGGGAAAATGATATTCAAATTAACAAAGGCCAAAAACATTTATCATAATGTAAAAAAAAGTTATTCGAATATAATAAATATTTTTTTTAAGTTATTTCAATATTATAAATATTTTACCCTTTTTAAAAGAAAGGTGGAAATTGTGTTGAGTTTGTAAGTCATTTTGGCTTTTTATTTTTGTATTCTTTTTGTTGTATTTTTTTATTCTTTTCATTGCATATAACCAATTTAGATCTATTTTAACTTCCGATTTACCAAAATCTAGATCCATTTTAACTTCGGATTTACCAAATTCTCAAAGGGATCAAGTCTATTTTCACTCTAAAAGAGGTTTGCATCTCAATAGATTTGATTCCTCCCTCTCACTTGGACATAGATCTAGAGTTAAGATAGATCTAGATTGATTTAATTATTAATTATAATTAATTATAATTATTGATTTTAAGTTTTTAAATTTTAGTATTGTTATTTTATTTTGATGGAGTTAAAATGTTAAAGTTGACATTAATTACAACATCTCTACCATGGCAGAGGAATTCAACACTGGAGAAACCCTAGAGGCCCATAGAAAAATTGTAGGTGAAGAAAGGGTCGTGGAGTTTCAAACTAGAGAAGGGCATAGTTTTGACGAAGACTAAACAAGCTATGGACAATGTTAAGCTCTGATATCCTTGTCAAAACACAAATTAAGATTAAATTGTAATCATGACTTTTTCATCCACGTAATATATAGTTTTGAAGTACAGAGATGGCCACCATGATAAACCCTTTAAAGACACAAAACCACGCGTCAAAAATTATTTCCAGATGAGATGTCGATTTCTTACTATTGGAACCACATGGAGGAGGAGCAGTTAGTGGAATATGAACTGAAGGGGGGGGGGGGGTGTTCAAAAAAATTAAGCTAGTCTCAAGGATCTTATACATTCACATTTGGAAGTCATGTTAGAAGGTTAGCATATTGTGATTTCTAGGCCTATCAGGTCTTTAGAAAGAAAAGTTAAGAATTCAATAGGAGACCCTCTTGAAATTCAGAGGCCCTAACCCTTGCTCCGGCCACACACTATTCGGGTCCTTTAGTTTTGGTCAACCTAGGGCCCAAGGAAATTTTCCAAGGACTGGAGAACTCTTCTTGGGGTTATTTGGCTCTGAGTTTAGTTTCCCTACCATCCTAGAGATCAAAGGAACACATACAATGTGCTATGACTTCCTTAGGGTTTTCATAATATTTTGAACACATTGGGGATTCTTCGCTCTCATAAGCCTCTCTGATTTTTTTTATTGTCTATCCTTAATCTCATGAAGTATCGTTGGCCTCGCTCTCCTTGGGTGAACTAGTGAAGGAGATCCTTGCCTTGGCAACAGAGGAAGGTTGAAATAATGTCGCGAATGGTGCTATGTTTTTTGAGGATAAACACTCTTGTGAATAAAAAGGAATTGTGATTCAGAAGGAATTTTAGAAAGAAAGGAAGAGGAAAATAAATTGTAGTGTCAAGAATAAGAACAAATTCCTCCTTTCTCTGTTGTTGGGAGTCAACATCACCAATTAGAAGATTGAGGAAATTTCCCAAAAATCTCTAGTGGGGTGAGTAAGGGGTCGAAAATTCAAGTCCTCAACCCTAAAAGCATGGGCGGACAAGGAAACCTCGCCCATTGTTAAATGTCCTCCAAAGGTCTCACTACTAGCCCAAGGTTGGATTTATTTGTGCTTCAAAGATGTGGTTGACACCCAAAAGGTACATTGGATGGTTTGGAAAATTGATTCATCTCCTATCATTTTTAGTTTTTGGATGCCCCTCTTTGATGCAAAGTAGGAGAGGCTACATATGTCCCCAATATAGGTTCATCTTCCAGGTCTCCCTCCTAACTATTGGGATGCCATAATTTTCAAAGATAGAGGTAACTCAATGGGATCATATATAGACCATGAATTTATCTTGACCATGAATTTGCATATTTGGAGATGGGGATTAAGACATGCTCTCACACATTCGCTAATATGGACCTTAGGGAAGTGCTTCTAGAAGACATGGATTTCAAGATTCGGGTGGAGTGTATTCAGATACTTGATTATGAAGGAATTTCTTTCATGTGTAGGCATTGCCATAGGTTTCGCACCTAGCTAAAAACTATGAGCTTCCCTTTTCTGCGAAGGACCATATATCCAAAGGCAAGGACTCAGTGCAAGGACATATTGGGTCAAAAAAGGGTTATGGATTGGAGGTTTTGGGTGCCAAGAAAAAGAAAGTTCTAATAGATATTTAAACTTTCCTTTTAATATCCATGATGAGAGTTGGGTCAGGCACTCACTATTTCAAAATCATTTTTCATAAATTAAATTTCACCTTGCCATCTCCCCCATAAAGCCTTGCATCACACCAAGCATATTGTGCACACTTGAACAACCAATATGTTGGCTAGATCAATGTAAAATAAATACCATGACCTGGAAACTCGTGCTTCTCTCCTTTATCCTCAATCACAACATTAGGGCCCTTAAAAAAGCAAGATGATTAAATACCTCCCCACCCATATATCGTCCATTATCTATTGTTTGACTTTGTTGTTGTCTTTGGAATTTCAGGATGTTCCAGGAATTTATAACAATTTGGATAAGTAATTGTTTGATCTCGATGTTGTTCTTAAGTTTTCAGAATATTCCCTAAATATACCATTGAAATGAGTTCAACAACTTTAGGTTGGCTAGGAATTGTAACTTATTCCACAAAATTGTAACTGGATTAATTTTATAGAATTCATGATTTAAGGGTGGAAGCTAAACCTCTTTATCATTTGTAGAAAATATATCATTAGTGACCTTAATTTGTCCCACATATTATCTGATAAACACCAAAGGGCGAAAGCAGAGAGATTGGTGTTATAATGATCTCTTCGTGCACATGGAGGGGTCCCCAGTCAAGTTCGTCCCAAAATGTTTGTAGTAGTATTGTCTAGATCCTATCAATCCATTGTAGCCTCATGATCTCTGTAGTTTTATATATACACATCCAAATCAACATGTTAAATAGATGGATGTATTGTGTGAAGTTTACCATCAACTCAAATTGAAATTACTCATCATCAATCTGCGATGGGCCACATAATATTGATATGGTCGGTTTGTGGCTAAGATTATAGGGCATGAGAGCTTGCACTAGATTGGATACCTAGATTCCCAAATAATTCTAATCCTCTATTGGTAGAAAACCGTAATGTTTGTTTGTAACCTCAATTCCATTGTGCATCAATCATTTGTTTGAAGGCCTAAATTTATGCAGGGTTGAAAAACAAATCAATTAAGCTGTGAAATTGTGTTTTGAATTTGCAAATCGTTAGAAAGATTAATGCATTATCCAAAACAAACTTGTTTAAAACTAATTGACACTCCCTCTGAAGATGATCAAGTTTTAATGGATAAGAGAACTAAAATTCAATGTCTCTAGCAAGCACCGTGGGTAATCACAATGCTACTTCCACATCGGCACAATTCTTAGATTTTTTAGACACCACTGGCACACCTCTTTATATATTTGTGAGAGAGTTGATTCGTTTGTTGCAAAAGTAGGGAATTAAGTGGAGGCCCATATGGGGATTTTGTCTTTGGATTTTATAAATAAATACAAGGAAAGTTCCAAATCAATCATTATCCTCTTCTTATCGTTATCCTCTTCTAATCCCTTTAGAGACCCCTTTGTCTCTAAATGTTATACTTCGGTATCGAAATTTCAATTTTCCATTTATGGAGTGACACAATTAAAAATTACTAACATAAATGACTAATTCATATACTTGTTGTACTTGTTATTTGGTCATATTTTTATTCTTGGACTATGATACTCATTTACATTAATCATTATTAATTTTGTCACTTATTATCTATTCATATATTTTAATCCTCACTAAATTAGTCATTTAAGTTAGTCACTTATTATTTAGTCATATATTTTATCCCTAGATTAAATTAGTCATTTAAGTTAATCGTTTTGAGTTTAGTCACTTATTATCTAGTCGTATATTTTATTCCTAGTCATTTAAGTTAGTCATTTTTAGTTCGGTCACTTAAAATTGCTCAAATTTAGTAGTAATTCACTTGAAATAATTGCGGTGACTAACATTTTTAGTCACCTGGTCATTAATTTCATCATTTTTTACTAGTGATGAGTCATTACAAAACTCATTGAAAACTTGATGATCAATAAAATGTGAAAAAATTAGTCCAAATGCTTGATTTTGTGTTTTTCGTTGTGAATGCCTAATGCCACATTGCAAAAACTTGATGAACAATAAAATGTGAAAAACAATTGTCCAAATGCTTGCTTTTTTGTTTGTCATTGTGAATGCCTAATGCCCCATTGCAAGAAAGGAGGGAACAAAAGTGACAAGCTATAACTTGTTTCTATATTTATAATTTAATATATCAATATTATTTGCATGATTGTAAACCAAATTACAACTTTTTCCAATTTAACAATCCCATCGGCGTACCTTTGCACCTTTTTGGGGCAATTGCTAGTAATAAATATTAAATAATCTTGTGGCTATGGTATTTCATCCATTAATAAATATAAAAATTAAGAAAATAAATATCGGGGACTCTAGATATTCTTAGAGACTCCAGAAGCACAGTGTCTGACGTGTTACATCACATAATGTAGTAGTTGTCCACGGTAGATATTTTCCAAGACCGACGCTTGTGAAGAAACCCATGTGTACACGTGGATAGTTGAAAATATTCTCATTAAAGTGTCATCGTAAAATTTGTCGCCAACGGAGTTAGAGACCCACATATTTCATCATTGTAAATTTTCAACGATGGATTAGGATAAAACATTTTTTTCTTTCCACTTTCTTTGAATACAATTTTAGTACCATATATGCTAAAGATAGTTAGAAATAATATGACTATAATTAGTAAATATTAATTTATTTTTTTTCTAAATTATGATAATTTCTATTATAATGTACAAAATTACAATCGTACTTTAGGACAGGGGTTGTTGGATTAGCCAACCCCTGTTGGATGAAGAAAGTTCAAAAAGTCAAAAAAAAATGGGTTTCCCTTCAGGGGGAAACAAGCCCTTAATGAGTTCAGAAATTCAAAAAATAGGTTGCCCTTCAAGGGAAAACTAGCCATTAGCATGAACATGAGTGACAAATTTTGCAGGAAGAGATAAAGATAGACATAAAAAATTTAAAGGATCATATATAAACAGAAAAAGACAAGTGCCAAGGACCTGCAACTACCGGTTCTGAGCGTCATGGTTCTCTTGTTAAGGATTCTCCTCAATTATGAAACAACCATAGTTAAACATGGTCTCAATATCCTTCTTTGAGAGCTATGGGGCCAGCTCCAGAGTCGAAGTGGAGACCATATCGGTCTGCTTGGCCAAATTTGAGTGAAACACATTGTCTACTTCTGCATCTCTTTGTTGGGTGTCCTCTGATGGGTTGCTACCACCACTTTCTGAGTCTTCCGCCAAGTGTTTGACAGGGAGGCCGACAGATTTTCATGGTAGAGGGGAGGAGGAGTGTGATAATGTTGATTTTTATGGTCATTTTTTGCTTCTAGAGCAGGAGAGGTAATGTTGCTCCTTCGAGAGGTGAACCGAGAGCTGGGATGAGAGAAATTGGGGGTCAAGAATCTTAGGTTCTTCCACAACAATTGAGATGGAAAAAGAATGCACAGACATTACAGGAACTGGAGGCAGGAGGGAGTGCCTCTGCCACCTCCTCGATGGCACCACATCCAGTGTCTTCTTAGCATTGAATCAGCAGGGTGGAGGGTCTGCAGGGTTGGAGAATAAATCTCAGAGGGAGGAGGGAGGCTAGGAGCAGAGCAATGGGAAGAGGCATGACAGAGGAGGTCGAAAATGAATGAACTTGGAAATCACAAATGAGGTTGATAGGATTCATCATCCATAAATGGCCAAGTTGCAAGTTTCAGGAGCGGAGGTCGAGGGGAGCAGTGAATGTTGCGAAGTGCCGGCGTCCTCTCCTGAACTTCGAATTTGTAATATTCCAAAACATGAAAAGAAAAAATATTGAACATACAACTAGAAATAGCAATGAATATCAATACATCAAAACACAATACAATCATAGAGCCATTCCATTATGTTTAATATCAGAAAATAAGTACAAAGTCTTGAGGAAAAGGTCACTCAAGCTAGGCAAACAAGCTTCCCATGATCCAATACATCAAAATATGAAATGTTGCTAATACATAAAATGTCGAAATTTTATGACTACACAGTCTATGAGGGAATAACTACAATTGGAAAATATTAATATATAGATATGCTGATACAATGCTCAAAAAGTGCCCGGAATAGATATCTAAGCTCCCAAGCACAATTCCAAGACAACCCAGAAAGGGTTTCCAGAAACACACACTATGAAAAATGCAGCCCCAGGGTTGAATAACGCTCTGCAACTCCATGACTGCAAGGAGGTGGCTGATAAAATAAGAAAATATCTGAAACTCCTCCCAATAGATCCTCCCAATGAATGCTTTCTCCCTCCACTAGGAAACTAGCTCACAAAATGGGTCTCTCAACCCTCGACTGCAACTGCCCTGCAAAATAACGTAGTTTATTAAGGAGATTGCACTGTGATAGATGGTTGAAGCTTGGCCTGATGCCAGATGGTGGAATGAAGCTCGATGTACCCACTAGTACAAAATGGCTAATTTGTTACTAAAAAATGACTAAAATTTGCATATAAACGACTTTTTTTCATTCGGTGACCAATAGTAGCTAATTTACAGTATCTTATAACGTGACCAAATTTTGGTCGTTTTTAGCTTAGTCATTAATTGGTTATCTCAATTTTGTTATGTAGTTGTATATTTGGTCATTGATTTGGTCATTGATTTAGTCACTGATTTGGTCACTAATTTAGTCATTCATTTGGTCACTGATTTAGTCATTCATTTAGTCATTGATTTGGTCATTAAATGTCACAAGTAATGACCAAATATACAACAAAATATATTACTATATGGTCACCCGAGAAAACCAATTAATGACCAAAGAACTATGACCAACATGTTGGTCGTGTTATAAGATACTGTAAATTAGCTACTAATAGTCATAGATATGCAAATTTTAGTCATTGTTTGAAACCAATTAATGACCGAAGAAATGTGGCTGAATTTTAGTCGTGTTATAAGATACTGTAAATTAGCTACTAATAGTCGTATATATGCAAAATTTAGTCATCATTTGTAGTCACAAATTTATCATTTGCAGTAGCCATTTATTCATTATATAAATGACTAATTCAGTAGTTTATATTCATTTCATTAATAATCATTATAAATGACTAATTTAGTCGCATATTCATTTTATTTGTGTTCATTATTAATCAACAAAAATTAATTTGTATTATTTAAAAAATGTCATACAATGTGCATGTTCATCTAATATGAAAACACAAAGTCGCATATTTTAATTACAATACTAAACAACATCAAGTGCAACTATAAATAATTTCAACAACATAAATTATATTATACGAAATGTTAAAATATTACAATATGAGTTTCCAACTTTATATTAGTTGGACTACAATTTACACATGAAATGATGTTTCATCACTTCAAAACATTATCGTTGTGTTTTCAAGGCATTACAGGTGAATTCACCAACTCTGAAGACTTTATCATCAGTCTTTATATGTGTGTCTTATGCGAGATATTGGTTCTAAGGGTATCACCAGGCCAGTTCTCCTCTCTCTTTTTGCATTTTTCGCTCCAATGTTATTACTCTTCTCTTTTTTCAATTCATGCTTCTTACCATCAATACTGATTTCATTTTCTAAAAACAAAAGAAAATACAATGCACTGTAAGAAATGAAAGAGAATGAACGCTAGAATATAACATAAATTAGACTATAAATAGTTTATACAACATATACCTTAACATCAACAATGTCAAAGCAATTTTCCTTCAACATCAATTTCTGCAAAATAAATGTCACGTTATTCTTTCCCATTTCTCAACATGCTACATACGATAAATTGAAAATCACATAAAACCAAGAGCAAACCCTAGTCTAACCAAAATAAACAAACAAACAGTGCCTCTAATAAAACTTCATTATAATATTAGCAAATGAAAAGAGAGCTAGTGGACCATTTGTGTTGTTTGACTTTGCCTATTTTTGTTATAAAGTGCTTGAGCTTCAGGAACCAACAAATGTGAGAACGAGCTAAAAACTAACCAACCATTCACTAGTCAACATGAGAGATCACAAATAAACCACAAAATCGATTAGGCATTAGAAGTGTGAGCAGACTACCTTGAAATTTTCTTCTTGAGAAATACCTCAAAATCCCCTCGTTTCTAATAAGCTTCCTAGCTATGTACCTCGATCCTTGATTTCCCTTGCTATATCTTGAATAAAGAATATCCCTTCAAAAACCAATTTTGCGAGAATCCTACCAAGTAACTCAAGAGCCTTGTGCGCATCAATAGTAGCATCCTCCAATGAAAATAGTACAATCTCCAACCTAGAAACATCAAAATTATATATAGTTATAATGTTGAAGAGTGTAACTAGGTAAATCTTCCTTATAATGACTATGTAACTAGCATTTTCACCGAGAGGTGCAAAGTAACGCCGGGGAGTGGGGAAAACAATAATTAAGTGAAATATATGAAAATTTTAGTTCCTATATATCTTTCAAAGAATGTAATAGGAGGTTAAAATTTAAAAGAAAGTTACACTAACATAAAGGAACACTAATATAATTGTCCCAGAATAATGGCATAGTAATGATGGTATCGAAGATCCTTCAATAGTCGCTCCAAGGAGATTTCTCTAGCTCTTTTGTAGAAATTTGCTGAATAATGAAGATTTATCCACCGAGATTATCGTGATCACATATCAATTCGAATTCATATGCAACACATAATCTCTTCTACTCATATCAACACACATGCGGAAATAAAACAAGCGGTATGCGATCAAAAGATCATCAAAACATCACACACATTACACAGTATGTATGGGGAAAGCTTATAGCTGAAAACCCCCAGCTATAGTATATTATAGATGGAAAAGAAACATGTAAAAATCTCAGTACAATACTCCTCACAAGTACTCAGTACTGTCTCCAATAGTTACACACAAACTAGCTTGGTTTTGAACAAGTCACAGGTTCAAAACACATCCGCTAATTGCCTGCCTCTATTGCGCAATCAAGGCTGGTCTAATGAGAGATCCAAGGTTCGAATCTCCTTGGCTTGACAACGCAATCATCATTGGCAATTTCCTCCAAGTGTGGTGCAAATCTCATGCACAACTGATGTCACAACTGATAGCTATCTCAACCCTTTCATCTACCTCTTTCACTGGTCTCCACTGAACTGTCCATGCACTGTAGTGAACTGATGTGTTCTTGAGTTGAATAATGAGTTACTAATTAATGAATTAAATAATATTTAATTCACTCCACTCATTACTAGTTGATTAGCCAGTTAAACTAATCTCAACTAGTTCAACTAAGTTAAACCGAACACAACTCCACCAACTGTCTCATCAACTCCACCAAACTTCTGCCACTGAAGTCCTAACTGAAGTCAACCATGCATGAGCTCACCAAACCCCTAGGAATAGCATAATTCCTCTATCAGATGCATGATCCACTTCCATAGCTCGAACTGAAGTGCTCCAAGAGAGTAAACTGAAGTTTAGAGTCCAAATATTATTAAAGGTAAATAATATTTGACTTTTCTATTTTTAGCTAGGCAGTCTAAAAATAGACTTCGACCTAAATGTCTAAAAATAGAGGTCCATCTATTTTTACCAACATGACCAATACTCCAAGAATAGCATACTGCAACTCCCAGACCATGCTCCATATGTCTAAAAATAGACATAGTCTAAAAATAGACTTTGCGGCAAAAATAGCCTGCGGGCCCACTTAGTGAAGGCGACTTCATTTCACTAAGCTCCATCATCTTGCTGCATTTTCAACACTCCCTCTCAGCAAGATATGGATTATCTGCAACCCCTATCCTGCCTCCGTGGAATTCGAACTTGCTCCTGGTGAGCGCCTTCGTCAGGATGTCGGCATCCTGATCCTCCGTGGGAACATATGAAAGCATCATGATTCTCCGCTGAACACAATCTCTGATGTGATGGTACCTGATGTCGATGTGTTTGGACCTATCATGAAAAACTGGATTAGCCCAGAGCTTGATGCAGCTCTGGTTATCACAGTAGATCACTGTAGGCTCCAAATGCAACCTGAACAAACCTGCGAGGATCTTCCTCATCCAAATAGCCTCGCATGCAGCCAAGCTTGCTGCCATGTACTCGGCCTCTGCTGAACTGAGTGCCACGGATCTCTGCTTCCTGCTGTACCAGGAAACTGCTGTCGACCCAATGCTGAAAACTCCTCCAAATGTGCTCTTCCAGTCCGTTGGACTCCCTGCCCAATCTGCATCAGTGAAGCCAGAAAGCTTCGCTCCATCCTCCTGTCTGTACCATAGACCATATCCCGATGTGCCTCTAATATAGCGCAATACATGCTTGCCTGCCTTCCAAAAGAGCTTGGTAGGCTTAACCATAGCTTGCGAAAGCCGGTTAACTGCATAGCATATATCGGGTCGTGTATTGACCAGATACATAAGCGACCCCACCAACTGTCGATAGACAGTGGCATCCACTACCTCCGCTGAAGTAGCATCCTCCTTCCTCCAACCACCAGGAAGAGGAGTGTCAACAAGCTTGCAGCCATGCATGTTGAACCTCTCCAGAATCTCCCGGGCATACTTGCCCTGAGAAACAAACAGTCCTCCACTGCGCTGCCAAATCTCCAATCCCAGGAAATAATGAAGGATGCCCAGGTCCTTCATCTCAAACTCCCGTGCAAGATCCTCCTTGTATGAAAGTATCAACTGCTCGTCGCCAGTCAAAATCAGATCATCTACATACAGTACGATGATCAACAGCTTCCCCTCCACCACAATCTGGTACAGGTTTGGATCCGCCTCACTCTTGGAGAATCCAAGCCCGGTGAAGTAGCTGTCTATCCGAGTGTACCAAGCACGAGGTGCTTGCTTCAGCTCGTACAGTGCTCTCTTGAGTCGGCACACATGCGACTCACTGCTGAAGATCTCGAAACCTTCAGGCTGCTCTATGTACACCTCCTCCTCAATGACTCCGTTGAGGAACGCAGTCTTCACATCCATCTAATGGATGTGCCATCCCATCTGCGCTGAGAGAGCAAGGATAGTCCGTATGGAAGAGTACCTTGCGACAGGTGCAAAGGTCTCCTCATAATCGATCCCCTCGATCTATGAGAAGCCACGAGCGACAAATCTCACCTTGTACTTCTCCACACTCCCGTCAGTCGCCTGCTTCACTTTGTAGATCCATCGCGAACCCACCACTGATTTCCCCTCCGGTCTTGGGACAATCTCCCATGCACTGTTTCTGACGATTGAATCATATTCTTCGATCATGGCATCTACCCACGCGAGTTCCTCCACAGCTTCCTCAAAAGAGGATGGCTCCGTCATGACACATTGACTCACAAGAGCCATGTATCCAGTGTATCGATCCGGTGACTGCCTCTGTCTGCGCTGTGTTGTAGGTAACCTGGCAACCTCTCTCTCGCATCTCGAGCGCCGCTTTCGATTCTTCCTCGTGAAAGCCTCTCAGGAGTCACATTCTGCATGGGTGGTTTCTTCCACCTCCCGAACTTCCTCTTGTGGTTGATCCACACTTCCGCATGTTGGGAAAAATACCGAGAGGGGGGTGACCGCATATTTACCGCATACCTGTACCTTGTTTTTCATATGTTTAAACCCATATGCTACTTTTCTGAAGCCAAGTAGCATATACACGTGGATATCCTTCATAGAACTTGCGTATACACAGAGACCTAATTATGTCATTAGTTCTTTGCTTATATCATTCCATTATTCATTCATCAGATGTTCCATAAATAGTAAACATGTGCAGTAAGAATAGAATAAACCATCACACCAAGCATCACACATGAACACCAGGATTTTTAGGTGGAAACCCAATTCGGGAGAAAACCACCGCTGCAGTTGCTCAACCTTCAATATTTTATTATAGAGAAAACATCTTACAACAAATGTGCTGGCGCAGACTTGACCAGCACGCAGGCACCCACCTGCGCTCGTTTACCAGCCTCTCCTGGAAGGGAGCTACGACCCCCCGATCTCGTTTACCAGCCTCACCTGGAAGGGAGCTACGACCCCCTGACTGAAGGCTACAACCCTCAGCACCACCTTGGACTACGTTTCATCAATTTTCACACTGGACCCTTTCCATACTTTTTAGCACAAACATACATCACCAACAGATACTTATCAACACAGATCAGATATCAGAAACACAGCAGAACAGATCAGATATTTCATACCCTTTCACTTCAGACAGATGTTCGCCTAGATGTTCGCCTCATCACAGATCTAAGCCGTCCATAATCAGATCTAGCAAATACAAATGCATTTCAGATCTAGATCCCCTTCTTCATCATTGGTGCATCATACATTCAGATTTATCTTCAAGTGTAACCCTTTCCATTCAGATCTACTTCAAAGAGAAGTATTCATTCAAGCTCAGACATCTTGGACCCACACTTGTGATTTGCACAATGAATTTCTTCTCCTTATATAGGTTTATCTTTTTCAATACCATGGGCCAAAACAATACCATGAGCCTTCAATACCACGAGCCAAACCAATACCATGAGCCTTCAATACCACGAGTCAAACCAATACCATGAGCCTTCAATACCATGAGTCTTCAATACCATGAGTCTTCAATACCACGAGTCATCAATACCATGAGCCTTCAATACCACGAGTCATCAATACTCACGTAGTCTATCTCATCATGTGTCTTCAATAACACCACGATTAACAATACCAAGGAGCCTTCAATACTACTAGGCCAATAATACCATGAGCCTTCAATACCACATGCCCCTGGTTTTGCACTTTTTGAGCGCTTTTGCCCATACGCGACTTATCACGTTCTTTCCCGCGTGCATACGCGACTTCCCCTAAACATATCCGCGTATTCATAGAGACATAATTTTTTCATCATACTTTGAGCACATTCTGAATTCCTTTCTTCATTGCACACCGTAGATACATCATATTTTCTTCATCAAGAACATATTCTAGCAAGCACAACTTCATCAAGTAAGTTGCCATCATCTTTATCAAGTGTGTTGCCTTTCAAGGACAACACTTAGCATCATATTGTCAACAAACATCATATCACATCAGATTTACATCATTTACCAAGTCCATCAAGTCAAGAATAACTTCATCAAGTGGATTTCCATCAAGGACAACACATGTCAACAGTCGCATGTCTTCATCTTCATTCAGTGGGTTGCCATCAAGGACAACACTCTGCATCATATTTCCAACAATCTCCCCCTTTGGACTTGATGGCAACCATGATGGTGTTTGGTTACCACAATAGATAAGTACAATAATAGTACAATGACACCATGTCATTCTCCCTATTTTCCATGTCACTCTCTCCATTTTTGGCATCATTCAAACACCATGTTACTCTCCCCCTTTGACATCAAGGGCAAAGGGCACATCATTATCTTCATTCAAA